>JAIFHC010000672.1:0-50000 GCA_021229015.1 Solen grandis | reverse complement strand
TATACAACACAAACGAAAGGACTCCATGTTATAGGGTGTATGGCAAGCATCTATTTTATTGACTCATGCATATGACTTTGCGACTAAGGCCGATCAGAAATATAAAATGATAGTAATTTATTTTTTATTTAAAGCATTCTCTGTTTCTGGATACTTGATTTAAATCCGTTAAATGTATGAATGTAATTTGTGAATTACAGGCATCAATTATTTTTCCGACATATTAATTTTGTTATCCACTCTGTAATAACTACATGCAGACCCGAAGGCAACAGTCACATGAGAGACGTGAGGAAAGACGTCGCCAACGTGAAGAGAGACGGGTTCATGAACTCGACAACTTACGGTCAGCCCGCCGCAGCCAAATCCAACCAGAACCGACATCGGGTATCACAATACGAATACGCTTCCCCGATTCAACGTCAGTAACTCGTCGCTTCTCCCTAACTGACCGAATGACAGTAAGTTTTAGGAAACATGCCTTTTATTGATTGAACAAATATAAGAAGGGTATTAAGCGGTATTGAAGAGCATGAAGGTGGTATCGACCCAAAAAGAGTAATATAGGCTTATAGGCTTATTTCTGTCTTTGCCGCTAGGTCGGGTCGATTGTTATTCTAATGTCAGAATAACGCACAAACAAACACACAAATATATACTCACATAATGTTTTTGGCAGCTCGTCGGTTTAATGTAAACTGAAGTTCAACCAAAGAATGCCAGGCATTTCGCAGAGACGTGATTGTATACTAGATTGTCATTGTTATTAATTGTAGCAGATGGCTCCTTAGATTTGACGAACGTCGAACGTAATATTTGATAATAAACCGTAAATTCAAATCATTTCGTCATTTTTGGACAGATTAATATAATCAATACGCGCTCATTCCGCCGTGTAATGTAACCTTTAAACCTGCAAAACTTTGACATCCGAATGCTGAATGAGAGGCCCTTCAGACCATATATAATTAAAATTATACGCCCTAAGATATGAAGATCATTTTTTTTTATACACATATTGTAACAAGTGTTTTACATTCTTATTTGAATTGTTACAAGAAGACATGCCTGAGGAAGACAACAAGTTCGGAAGCACTACATCTTTGTCAAGTAGATATAGTCACCAAATGACTGAAATGTTATCGGAGGCTAAAAGCAAATAGTACATGTTTTTTTTATATTACATTGTCACCATGATAATACTTTTAGTAACGGTAATTATAGGATATGTACCAACATTGGGAAATTGAATTGTATCTTATCTCTATAAAATATGTATATGAACATTTTGTAGGCTCATTTGTATTAACTTAAACCAAGGTGCAACAGTTGACTTCGGAGTGCGTTTGCCAGGATTGTTCGAAGTTCGGAGAGCTAGCAGCTTCGAAGGGACGTTTGCAGAAAACAATATAGAGTCGTCGCTTGCCGTTGACATTCAATGGTTTACTGATGTAAGTTAAAAGCCTTGCAGTTGTTAATCAATAATCTTAATATTTATCAAATACAAAATGCAGATTACAAACGAACATGTGGTATCAAGGTACTTGTTAGGGCAATGTGCATAATTTATGTCATTAAATGGTAAATAATACTGTCTATTTCATATAAATACATATACTCGTATATCGTGAATCTGCAATTCGGATTTCCTTAGAGAAAGGTCTGATTTGGACATCTCATTTCAATGTTAGAAAGATAACTGTGTGATTAAGTTGTCTAAATTACGATGTTAAATACTGATGTTCGCTGTATACCTTTACACGTTATTTTTGATAGCGAACGAAGTCAACAAAATTTATATATTTATATATTGTTATACGTACGTTATCAAAATAATGATATGCATTTTAGTATTGTGTGGTATTACAAATTTATGTATAAATATGTGTGTGTAGCTGACATGAATATAAGAAATGGTCAAGAACTTGATTTATATGACTTATAACAACTTTTATGAAATCGTTTCAGGAGACAGAGTCTGACGAAGAGTCCGATGCAGAGGTATTTATATATGAGAACCTTTTTCAATGTATTTCCGAGATCATAACATACGTACGTTATTTGGGCTTTGATCACAAACGTAATTAGTCATCGCAGTAGAAAAGTATTTGTTTCTGTGACTGTTCGATTATTAGATCTATTGACTGAGGAGGAGATGTGAAGATCTCTGAAATGTATACATTGGCCTGTGGTCATTATTAGTATTACATTTTTAATGCAAAAATGAGATTTTTGTCATGTTTTCTTTTCCGCGTAAGCTGTATAAAATGGATTTGGACCTATTTATTCAACCTTGGTAGTGGACTCGTCCCTCTAAGTCGCAAAACTCGCAGTGTATATATTAGCTAACATAAGCAATATATAGTGAATCGATTTTAGGCTTTTGGCTTAATTGATGCTTGAATAATTACGGCTTTCCGCGAAAAACGTATAGGGTTTGTTATGTGTATTATAATTAAATTTTACTTATACTTCCTACTAACTTCAAGGGTTAATTTCAATATGTTGCCAATATCCAAGTAACATGAAAATTTAATTGCCTCGAAAAAAAAGGTTAAAATTTTTAAATTCAAATATTTTTCACCTTTCAATGACGTCAGATTTGACGTCAGCTTCAAAAGATTGTTCGCGCTCTTCCTTAATTCAAGTCGAATTACATGTATCTTCAGGTTTTCTCAGAAGATGTATGTTAGGGTCTTGGCATTCAAATTTCAAAGTCGAAAACTAAGTTGTTAAGTGCTGGCGAATATATGCCTCCATACCTATGATATATAGACAACATGAGTGTCTAAGTTTCAACTGGCTCAATAGCTAAATTGGTAAGCGTCCATTATACTGTTCTATGCAATACGCTGCGGGACAAGGTTACAATTTCAAATCCAGTTGGGCTACATGTTTTGTATTATAATTCTCATTTCAGTATAACTGTAAAAGCTAGTGAATGGATTGAAAAAGATAAGAAATGAAAATATCAATCATATTGTATATAGCTAAAAGAATGGAAGTAATTAATAAGGTTTTTCTTTGTCCGATGCCGCAATGCATTATTCGTTTATTGTATTTTGGTTTATTAAACGCATATTGACATATCTTGTGTTTTTTGATATATGATAATATATGTAAATACATGAAGAGAGAGGGGAAGAAAGAGAGACAGAGGGGAATTCGTTTACCGAAAGTCGCCCAGTCACACTGTGTCCTCGTTGAATCCGACCTTGACTCGAACATAGTTTTTTGACATTAACAAATTAAAATGACCTCTATTTTGGTTCTTGGCCGATATCACTATCAGAGGGTAATGTCCGGTGAGAGAAATCACCAATGTCAAAACCCCCATTCTGCTTTTAAAACAAATAATGTTGTTTTACGTTTAATTTTAGATTTAATGATGTTTTGTTTTACTCCACACCGAAATGAAACAAAGGTTTATTTCAGATATCCGACGAACAGCTGCCTTACTCGCCCCCTCCAGTTGCCGAGCAGTCACAGCCTACGCCTCATCCTACGCCGCAGTCACAGCCTACGCCTCATCCTACGCCGCAGTCACAGCCTACGCCACATCCTACGCCGCAGTCACAGCCTACGCCACATCCTACGCCGCAGTCACATCCTACGTCGGATCCAATTGTCGAGCGGCCACATCCTACGCCGCCTCCTGATATCGAGCAGTTACATCCTACGCCGCCTCCAGTTGTCGGTCAGTCAAGCCCTATGTTACTTCCAGCTGTCGAGCATGTGCGCCCTTCACCTCCTGCAGCAGTAGGGCATCCACGTCTTCCGCCGCCAACAGTTGACGAGCAGCCACGTCTTGCACCGCTTTCAGCTGTCGAGCAGCCGCGCCCTTCACTCCATGCAGCAGTCGAGCAGCCACATCTTTCGCCGCAATCAGCAGTCGAGCAGCCTAGTCTTCCGCCATCAGCAGTCGAGCAGTCACATCTTTCGCCGCAATCAGCAGTCGAGCAGCCTAGTCTTCCGCCATCAGCAGTCGAGCAGTCACATCTTCCGTCGCCGCCATCAGCAGTCGAGCAGCCACGTCTTCCACCTGCAGCTGTATTGCAGCCACGTAATACGCCGCTTCAAGCTGTCAATTCGCCTCGAAATGCAGATCAGTCCGTTGATAGTCCTGTGCGGTAAATGTTAGATTTATAAAACATATCAGAAAGTTAGTATATATGTGACACAAGATTAGCATGTTTTAACGTTACATTTTTTAATCGAAGGGATATAAATCCTAGTTGCAAGATGCATGATTCTGAGCCCATGATAATTGAACAAAGATAATCATAAATGAACAATAATTTTGAAATGTAACTTTTACCATGTTATAAAGATAAACGAATACTTCATATTAAATGTATGTTTAGACTAGTCAAAGCTCTTTATTCTCCTCAAATACTACGAGGATGAAGTAACGCAGGTTTCTTATGGTAGAATATGGACAGGACATCTTATTCTAAATTAAAGGTGATTCCAAGTAAAACGGCCATCCGAATTGTTTGGTTTATTTTTCCGTGTTTACTTTAGAAGATGGATTTAGTTCGATATGTTTGATTTAATTGCTTAAGTGTCGAAAAATGCAAAAATGTTTTGAAATCCATGCTGACAATGTGTTACAGTTATGATAATTGTTGAATAATAGAAGGAAAGAAATTCAGCGTTTGTAAATTATTCCAGCTGTGGAACTACTCTTGTATGTTGAGCGCCAAGCAAGGGACCCAAACACTTCTATTTTCTTTTTCGACAGTCTGATATGTTCCGGTCAGGGATCGAACCCACGACCTCCAACTCCCGATTCTGGGGCAGTCACGACTGTTCACACATGATATGTGCCGATATAATTCTGTGAAATTGTGTATTTCCACAATCAGTTCACACACCTCCAGTATATGACATGTCCTTTAAAAATCTATAAGGTATAATTCATGACAATAGTGAGCCAACAGCAAAATGGTATATTAGCTACAAGGTCCATGTGATGTGATGTGTTCATGTGATGTCTAAAAAATTAAATATTTTTAAAAAAAGTTCCTGATTACAAGCCAATTAACTTTCTTTTACAGCGTAAATTCTGCATGACAATAAAAATCCTCTCTGTTCAACGAATTACATTTGCATTAATTTGAATTGATATTTCTAACGTTGCAAGAAGTGGGTCTGTTAACAAATATTGAGTTAGTTATTTATGTTTGATACTGGGTTATTTCACAGAGTCGTTGAAATCCTTCGGGTTAACGTGCTTGCGGACATGATGAGGGCATTCAGCGAACCGGACGAGCGAGAGGTCCAGATCATAGCAGTTGGGGAGGCAGCAATTGACGAAAATGGGGTGTTCCGTGATATATTGACGGAGTTTTGGTCCTGTGCATTTGATCGTTACTTCGATGGATCAGGCCAAGCCTCGCCAAGAGCAAATCCTGAGGTTTCAACATCAAACTGGGCTGCAATGGGTAGAATTCTAAGGATTGGTCTTTTACAGCTTGGTTATTTCCCGGTACGTTTTAATTTGTCTTCGCTTATCTGGGCCATGTTTGGCGATGTAAGCCAGGAACTGTTGTTAGACTCCTTTTTGCGATCGCTAGACGGCATTGACCGGGAAACAATACAAAGAGTATTACAGAACGGTTTCCAGCCTGGTGACGCGGAGGACGTCGTTGAAGTTACTAGCCGCTTCAGTGAAAGGAGAGAGCCGAACGCGGCGAATATTAATCATATGTTGCGGCGAGCTGCTGAGGTGGCAGCTATTGAATTAGCCGCTTTCCCTCTACGGGCTATGGGCCTTGAGGGTCTACGGGACCTTCTCTCAACTACATCTGACGTAGTTCACATGTATGAGAGACTCCGGCCAGATGCTCGGAGAGTTTCCCGAATGTTAACTGTAACGCTACCACGCCGTCCGAGCAGCAGTCTATGGACTTCCTTAGACAGGCTGTGAGGGGTATGGATGAGAGGCTGCTTCAGGCATTTGTGCGTTTCGCCACTGGAAGTGACGCGGTGGTGGTAACCGAAATCAATGTTCAATTTGTACGACTATCTGGGATTGCCAGACGTGTGGTTGCACACACATGTTCGGCAACCCTAGATGTTCCAATTGGTTACGCCTCTTTTAACGAATTTTTAAGTGAACTTAGAAATCAGTTACTTTCTGGAATGTGGGACATGGATTTCGCTTAAATTTAAAGAAGAAAAAAATATCCAACAAAGCGACTTGTCTTCCTTAATTTTGTTTTAAAGATGTATTTGGCTAGACATTCAAATAAATAATAGATATGAAAAATCTTCACTTTTTAGCTCGACAATTCGAAGAATGAGAGCTGTTGTAGTCACCCATTAGTCGGCGTTGCAGCTTTTGGTTAAAGTTTTGCATGAAAGTTACTATCAACCTTATATCTCAAAAACCATTTATGGTTTTGACTTGCAAGTTTATGAATATGTTCAGGGTATCAGACAACCTAGGAAGATAACTGACTGAATTTGATATAAATTATAGCACTTTTTTTAACATAGACATTTTGGTTAAAGTTTTGCAATCAACAGAAAACTTCATTAAAGTTTTGCATGCAAGCTACTATCTACTTGTATCTCAAAAAACATTCATGGTATTGACTTGAACGTTTATCAATATGACATATGGCATCAGACAACCAAGGTAGAATACTGTTGATGGAATATATTACTTATGGCCCCTTTTTTAACTTAGAAACTTTGGTTATAGTTTTGCTTGCAATGTACTTTTATGCTTATATATCAATATCCAGGCATGTGATTAATTTGAAACATCTTTTAATATGTTTAGGGGTATCATATATCAAGGAAATAATTAATTTTTTTTTTTAAAAAGGAATTTCATGTTATAATTCAGTAACCAGGCATGGGTTTGATTTAAACTATTTTAATATGTTCAATGCCATCATACTACAGTGGCAGATAGTTAAAGTAGTACTTTAAAGTAGTACACTTCTATTTGGCACTTTCCAGACCCTAATAAACTATATATTATCTATATTTATCGGACGGTGTGGTAGTGTTGCCAACACACACACACACACACACATTACCCTACCACCATTTCTGCTTTTATGAAAAAAAAAAGGAAAACACCGTAGCAACACAAAAATGGGATAAATCTAATTTTGTCAATATTTTAATGCTTATATTAATCAGAATGTATAATATCCAGCATTATAGTCAAAAAAAATAGATATTGCATTTGGATAACCCTATTTTTTAACTGTTTTGTATTATTGTATTAGTTTATTTATTAGCAAACATTGAAAAAGTCAACATATGAAGTTTACTGTTACTTTACATTATGATATATATATATCTAGAAATTTTGCGTATTGGTTTTTAAATGTCTTAAAATTATATAAATCCAATTTCAGAACAATTTAATAATGATAATCTCACAAGACAAAGGTCATGTTCACATCTGCTAATTTCCAAAATGTTAATATTAAATTTAAGAGAAGAGAAGAGAGTATATTTTGATGAGGGAACTTTCAGGTCATTATTATTGATAATTAATTCATGTTTTCTGGTATATATATAATTGTTCAATTAATTGTTTAAACACTGTCAGAAGTGTGTATTGTACTGTTGTCTTAAATCAGTGATTATGATATTTCAACATTATTTCAGGGATTTGACATTATGTGAATCTTAAGGAATATAGGGGAACGTTGTAGGAGTTATTGGAAGTGAGGGAAGTGGGTACTATGTAAGGCTTTTCCCACTGAATTCTAACTTCTTAATGTCAGGATCTGATTTTTGGTTACTCTTTTTAGGCTTTCATTATCATTTTTATACTTACATAAACTTATTATCATTTTTATACTTACATAAACTTACTAATTTAGTTTAAATTGCATTTTGAAGAGAATGCTGTCATATTATGCTCATGTTTAGGAAGTGTCATAGATCCAGTCCAATCAGCAAATTAAAGCTTGAGTTATTTTAAAGTCGATTTTATGTAACGTAATGATTTGATGAATGTTTTAATCATTATAGTCACTGAGTGGTTAAATTTAATTTCTGTAATAATTGTTGGAATGTATTTCTATTATGAATACTATCGGTGGTTAGCAAAGGACCAGGTAACCATCCGGGCTTCTGAATATCAAACACTTTGATAAGTAAACTTTGTACTTAATACCAATTTTATATTTGAATTACGGAAGCAACATTTTGTTTTGTTTGCATATTGCTCATAAATAAATATCTTTTCGTAGAAATATATCTTCATTTTTTGTTTCGAAATCACATAAAAATGAAATATCTGCTTCATATACAGCAATACGTGTACATTTGTACAAAATAACGTTTACAACCGAAATTTGATGCAAATAAGACATTATCTTATAGTTGAAGACGCGACAGGTTGGTCGTTGTTATAGCCCCATACATGAGTCGGATGTCATAAGTTGTAATGGGGATATACTGAACTGGAATCAGGTTGTCTGTCCGATCGGCCATCTTTTTTTTTCTTTTTGTTCAGACCATAACTCAAAAAGAATAAAAGATATCGAGATAAAACTTAATATGTGGATAGGAGTGCAGTAGGCAAGACCCATAACACTCAGTTGCGTAGTTTTGGAGTAATTACGCTTTGTAAATTTTCATAATTAATTTCTGTCCGGGCCGTAACTCAAAAATTATAAAAGGTATCAAGATAAAACTTCATATGTGGATAGAATTCATAAAGGGGAAGTAAAGAATCTAAGAACTGTAACACCCTAATTTTGGAGTAATTGTCCTTTGTATTTTTTTTATGCTCTCCGAAGGGAGACCATATAGTTGCCGCTATGTCTGTCCCCTCCGACCATCATAATTATGTCTTGAGCATAACACAAAGAACATGAAACTTAATAGGTAGATAGGTCTCAATGAGGATAAGTGCAGTGTACAAGAACCATAACTTTATTTTGCATAATTTAGGAGTTATTGCCCTTTGTATTATTTTTTGTACTTATATGTTATCCGGAGCATAACACAAAAACTAAAAGTTATCAACATGACACTTCACAGGTATATAGATCCCAATTAGTAGATGTGCACTGTACAAAAAACAAATGTAGAAGTAAAAGTAAATCTCCACACACTTGTAACCCGAACGAAACGAAATTTAGGATAACGTATATGCATCATTTATAAACGGATACTACTTACTTTAATATAGCATAAGCGTCAAATATTATTCACAAGATTTATACTGCAAACGCTTTACACAACATTTAACATTTAATTAAATGAATTTAAGCAAAGTTTAATCCCCATACACTTGTCACCCTAACAAAACGAAATTTAGGATAACATTGGTTATTAAAAATTATTCATAACCTGTAACAATTACTTAAAATGTATATACATGTACGTTAAAATACTCACCAATGATTGATTTTGTCGAACTTCGAAAGCTTTACAAAAAAAGTACTCAATTCGATCTACATTTGAAAGTTAATCTTCAATTTTACACATGTTTGGTCTAAGTCTGTAAGAAGAAGAAGAAGAAGAAATATATTTGTTTCTTAAATCGGAATACAATTTACATTCAGGATGAAAGGATGATGGTATTCGTCCTTTAATACATTGCAAGTCTTACATATTCAATCTATGAATGGGACTGAAATAGGTTTAGCCCATTTGCCAGTTTCAACATGTAATCCATGTGATGATACTCTTAATATGGTTAAACAATATCTGAATTTTGAAAATTGACAAATATATAGATGTGGCTGGTATTTGAAAGAAGATATGTGTTTATATAAATAAACCCTGCTAGAATCTTGTGTCCTACCATTCGATCCTTGGATAAACTGATCCCTCAGTCTTTGTTTTATATTTCATAGAAAAGAAATCTCGAAAAATACAGGCATCATAAAAACCAAGTTCACTTAATAAATGTTTCATTAAAGTACATCAATTTTTCTTACCAGGATATCAATCACTACCATTTCTAAACTTTCCTTATAATTAAACTTGTTAAAATCTAGGTGTGATATTTTTACCCAGTATTTAATAATATTCATAAAATGTAAACATTATAATTTGTTCTCCCCAATTCCCCATAAATAAAGTAATTTTGAATATTTCTTGTAACGCCTAGTACTTTTTTAAGAAAATGTAAATGGACTCTTTCATTAGTATTTCCTTGCAACAATCCCAATCATATTCGACTTATGGTATCTCAAGTAACATGGGACTGTTCTTTGGTCCAATAACATCTACAATGTATACGATTATTTCCTTCTTATTGTTTATATAGAAGCACTGCTTTGCTCGCTACTTCTCTTCTCTTGAGTCTTACTTAAACTTTCCCTATTATCTTTTCTAAGTGCTGATCCTCCTTATTTACTTTCTCTTTCATAAGCGTAATTCCATCATTCCATTAATATTAGATCTATAAAACGGCCTAAAAGTTGCATAAAAAAGCTACAATTCTTTTTTTATGTGCCATTGTTTTATAAAATATACAATATTCAAGAAAATAGACAGTTCCACTATCTAAGGTAAATGTTAGAAATAAATACAAGCACATTATAAAACATCAAAAATGTGTAAACAAAGACAAACTATCTCAATGATGTACATAGTTTTAATTAACGACAGTGGATATGGACTGTAAATATGAAAAAAGACCTTCACATTGCCTACGCTGTGTCGAAAAAATGTAAAAAGCCTGTAGTTATACTTGGCTAGGTTTTGCCTCTTCAAAAGAGTAGGTGTACATGTTTTTTCATCACATGTTTGTTATGAGTAATATTGAATAATAGTTACATGATTCTTAACAAAATAGACATTATTGCAGGAGTAAAGTGATATATTCATGCATATTGTCTCAAGGTTCATAAAAACTAAGTGTAACTTTTATGTATATCTTTAACGTCTTATATCAAACATTATAAGATAAGGTCAGAGTTTCTGGACGATGAGGACGAAAATACAAAGTCTTTCACAACAATCTTTTTTTTTTTTCCTTTCTGAATAATAGTTTCAAAAAAGCAGACTTTTAAAACTGTCTATGGAAAACTAGCCGACACCCGAGAAGGCTTATTTTTCAAGGAGTTCATTTTATCTAGCCATTAGATGACCATTTCTGTCCAATGAAATTAAATTCCGACAATAATTTTTTAAAGTAGATAATATTCTTAATGATTTAAACTCTAAATGCTAAAGATTGGGGCATAAGAAAACTTAAATTCATGAAACTAATCAAAAGAAAGACAAATATACTTTAAAAGTGCCATTGTGACCAAGTAGTCGCTCACCTGACAAAGATTGCCTTCATTGACTTAAATAGCACAGTCCTAATGAATATAAAATACATGCAGAAGTACAGCAATACCACCTAAATTCTAAAACAAAATGTCAAGGTCATAAGTGTACATAAAATGAAGTGATCCCTGGGGTGGGGCCAACTTTGGCCCTTCGGCAGGATTTGAACTAGTTCAAGGTCCACTAGGTCATGTAAAATAATATGATTAAATCAATTTTAAATCAAGTGACCACATGAATTCTCGGCATTGTAATTTTTCAGAATAATGTTTACAAAGTTTCCATTTCTTAAATCTATTTTAGCTCCTTTTACAATTTTTAAATAATCAAAACATTTTGAACGGTTCTTAAGAGGGCCGTCCTGTGATTGGTCATCTTCTATTAAGCGTTTAAGATGAGGTGTTGTTTAAATGATATTGTTGACGCAGAACACAGGACCATCCTGATAGTTCATTATGAGCATGTTGACGATGGAGATTCCCTAAATTTGACGGAAAAGATTGCAAAAATCTCAATAATTTAATGCTGAAATTATGTGTAATGCTAGAACTATATAAACACACACACTAAATACGAGATATACTGATTTTTAAAAAATTACCTTTATTTTTGCTGATAATAATGGAAAACTTTACCAAATTTTAATAAGAGAATAACAGTATGGCACTGAAACCAAAGATACACGATTTAAAATCAAATTTCAATGAACATATACATGTATAAAATAAGAAGGGCACTTTTTCATTAAAATCGTACATCATGTTGTTTCAGTTGCCGTAACTTCATGGTGGATTTTCATGAAACTGGTCTTATTTTATGTGGAAGGGATGAATAAAGACATGCTGGGACAAAAAAACAACAACAACATCCACTTGCTTGAGATATCGCACTAGAAATGTTCGCGTATTCTAAAAACACATTCAGTCAGATCTCTTCAAACCAAACGCGTTTTCGAATTCGCAAATTGTTGTAGCGCGATTCCTTAGACAAGGGGGTGTTTTGTACCTATTTTTTATTCACCCCTTCCACGCAATATTAGACCAATTTTATAAAAATCCAATAATTTTCGAAGGACTTACAGCAATTAAAAGACATGATGTACGTTTCCAATGGAAGAAGTTACATACCTTCTTATCATATAAAAGGTCAGTGATTTTTTTAAATGGGCTGCAACATAATGGGTACCTTTGACTGTAATAATCAATAAATACCAAATGTTCTAGGTCTAAGTAGAACACAATGACACCCCTCTCAGATATAAATCAATCCCATACCCATCAGAAGATGGGCTCAAAGGGTCAATCATCTCTTTGAAATCCTCGAGACGTTCTGCAGAGAGTGGACACATAGGGTCTGTAGGAGATAGGATGGCGTTTTCTGATGCAGCAGGTTCATCAAATTCATCATCCTGGAATGCTCCATCCTGTCCATGAGGTTCAAAAAACATGTCATCTACACCAGTCCGGCCTCTACCTCTGTTTTGTAGAACACCCTGGACATACAGCTGCAGAGGAGTTCTACCATTCTCTGAGCTTAGACGATGACGGTTCCAACCCTCCACAAAGTTACTTAGGTCTCTGTTCAAACGTGGTAAGAACACATATGAGAAGCACCACATATGAACTAAATTGTCAGGATTAAGAACACCTTCATTTTCTAAATATTTGTACAACTCCTTGTGAAGATTGGTACAACCTGTGAAAAGGTCCCGCCAAAAGCGCTCTATTCGTTGATTATGGACACTTCGTCCTGTGATGTAACTTCCTCTGTCTGCTCCTCTGTGTATTTCCATAAATGCAGCTACATCACGGTTCTCCACACCATAGTCACACCTAATTCTTGACGGGACACCAAACTTTGTTGTTGCAACGACAAAGGAGTCGAGAACAGTTTCTGCGCGATTATTGGTACTTGCCTTAAGAAAAGTAACCATTCGGCTGTACCCATCAATCCCGCCATGGATTACTATGCCATACCTAAATAACAAACATAACATGAAGATTTAAAATAAGAAAAGCAGATTTATCAGTAGCATGTAGCATGTGCTTAGCGCTAGGGAGATTGTCGCGGCAAGCGCATGCATTTTTCCTTTAGAACTGGTATAGTTACGTCGATTATATCTACGATTTGAACGTTTCTATGGAAGATTATTTTCATTATTGTTTGTTTAGTGGGCTTAACCTCATGACACCGGGTTGTAAGAACATATATTCAAAGTGACGTAAAATAACTATAACTTCAACAACTTAACCAAAATCAAGGGACATTACTTTTACAAAATAAAACCAATAGTCAAAGCTCTATATTGAATGATTACTAAGAAAACGAACAAATAAAAACCAGGTGGAGCAGATGGACGACGGACACTGAGGAAGCTATGCCAGAAGGTCTTCTGTCTTGAACTGACGAGCTAAAAAAGCTATACAAATCTATGTAAAATGTAAGACACCCCTTCAGAACTACCACATTTGACCGTAAACAAGTATGAATATAATCTTTTTTATCAGTACTAATAGATTCAATTTGACTGGTGGTATGATTTAACTGTTGATTAAACTAACCTTATCAGCTTATGGTTTCCATCGATGTGCCACAAGGAGTTCGGACTTGGTACACTGTAGCTTCTTCGCTGTATGGTTCTTGTCCATCGCAAGGCAACAGCCGCCGCATCAACTCTTACAAGTGCCTCTGCAACCCTGTCCCGTTGCACCATGTGTCCTGCAGCTGCAAGCTGCCCAACAACATTACGGATGCCTATAGACGTGTTTCCCTGTGTAATGGTCCGGACTAGATTGTCAAGTTCCTCTTCTGAAATCGTCGAGAATCGGTCCCTTCGACTTATGTTGAAATCCCTGTATCAACATAGTACACAATATTTGGACGGTGGAAAATACTGTTCAAAGGGTCAGAAATAATTATGGGGGCTGGCTTGCGCACTACATTTTTAAAGAAAAGAAGTTATTTTCAACTTGTACGACAACAAATCCTTTTTTGAATTCTCCTTGGGCGCTTGGTACTTAAGCTCCAGGTCATACCAAATTTTTATAATCTGCCGAAAGTGCAATTTTTCATCTCGATGCTTTCAAAATTTTGATGTTAAAAATTTAAGAAATCAAACTTCATTAAAAAACAACAGATATAACATAAGATGCAATTGCTTTGAAAATAAATCAAACAATAACACTAAATTCATTCATTCATTTTATTAAAGGGACTAAAATTATCTTGAACTGTCACAGGTGACTACCCCCCCCCCCCCCCCCATTTGACTCAAGGATGATGAATTGAGACAGTGCCGAATGAGTACTAAACGATAATTCATATTCACACGGAAAAACATTACACACCTTGTTGGTTGAGATCTCAACTAGCTGAAACCTTAACTTCGTATTCACGCAGTTTAAAAAAAAAAAATCTGACTGAATTTCTTTGATAAATTTAAGGTTATTTTATCAAAACACTCCTTTTGATGGTCATTGCCGAACGTTATAAATACCTGCAGTATATTATAGTTTGTTTCACAATATGAATGTTCCTGCATCAACTGATTTATGGAACTCTTTGTCTACCACACTCAGAAACATTCAATCAATTGGTTCATTCTACCATAAATTAATCCAACAAATGTTCTCCCCCACTTCTATAGCTTCTCATTTTTTTCACAGGTCACGTCATTTATTAGCGTTACACACCAGAATACGTAATTCATGTAATTGTAGTGGTTTGAAGAATAATTAATTCCTAAATCATGTTATTGAAAAGTTCATATAGTAATATACCCGAAAATGCTGAACACTATTTTTTCGTTGTAAAAATATAGAAACGAACGTATCCAATTATTCCAAGAAACAAGACATTTTCATCCTTTAAATTGCAATCCCCTACTAAACGGAGATGTAACCATTTCTCAAGAAGACAATATAAATATAGTAAATGCTGTCCATAAAAAAAAGCTTCAGGGAATTTTAGGATTATAAAATCAGATAGACCATCCGACTCTTATATTCATCTCCCCCCCCCCCCTCTCTTTTAATTACACGTTCAACGTTCTTCTTCTGTTTTTTTGAGCTATTACTATTATTAATACAACTATCATTACTATCTGCCAAGTACATAATATGTTCCCGTCATATTAATTTATTGACATATATGTATTTTCTGGTAAGGGAAGAGTCGAATCTAAGTTTGAGAACTTGAGACCTAACCCTTTTGTCTACATTTGAAACGTCTATTCTGTTTGTAAACTGGACTGATATTTTTGTTAATTTGTATAAACAAACAATATGCATTAAAGACGATGCGCTGTATTACAATGATGTTAACTCGAGATGACGTTTTAACGTTCTACATTCTCCATGACTGTATCACTGATACAATATGGTGTTATATACATAATTATTAGATAAGAAATGATGTTTCCGGTCAGTTCCGGTCAGAATAAATTGATAATACATTTACATTATACTAAAGAATAGTAAAATATCAATTATCAAATCATGGAATAGAAGTGTAGGATAGAGTATATTAAGACATTTAGAAGACCGAAGCTATTTTCTGGAGAAATGTCTTAATATATTCTATTCTAGTTAGAAGTTTCCCGGCCCATTTATACCTATTGCTCTAAATCCGGGACACACTTTTCACTGTCAATCAAATGTTTCTCGACTGGACTGGGAAAGAGGCAGGAAAACAAGCTGCTAGGCATCGAAATGGACGATTTCATTCTTTGCAGACAATTAAGGGGGGGGGGGGTTCAGGTTACATCAACATTTATGTGCTCAAATATAAGGTTTGTTCCCATTTTGCCAACTTCACACCTTTTACTACTCGCACTTTGTCAACTTTCAAATTGTTGGCCAAAGGTTACCTGCATGCAGTCAAGTGTGTCAGTGATGCTATACAATGTTCCCTATACAAATTACCCTGATTATTTAATTAGTGCCATACAGAAAATATGGTCCAAATTTATTCTTTTTTTACCGATTATTTCTGTCATTCTATTTTTGAAGAGTTTAGAAAGACAAAGCTAAGATTTTTATTATTTCATTATTATAAAAGATTTAAACAAGAGGGCCAAGATGGCCCTAGATCGCTCACTTGAGAAAAGTATCATTCATTGCCTGTACAAAACAGATTGCTTTAGAATAAAGATGATGAGGTAAAACAATGTCCAAGAATTTTCTGACCCCATCCACAAAAGATATCATCATGACAAACATTCTGCCAAAGTTTGAGGATGATTGCATCAAAACTGTGGCCTTTAGTGTGTAAACAAGATTTTTCTAAGATTTGACCTATTGACCTACTTTTCGGTCCGGCCCGGCCCATTTTCGAACTGGTTCGAGATATCATCAAGACAAACATTCTGACCAAGTTTGAGAGAGATTGGATCAAAATCGTGGCCTCTAGTGTGTAAACAAGATTTTTCTAAGATTTGACCTACTGACCTACTTTTTGATCCAACCTGACCCATTTTCGAAAGGGGAAATGGTTCAAGATATCATCAAGACAAACATTCTGACCAAGTTTGAGGAAGATTGGATCAAAATTGTGGCCTCTAGTGTGTAAACATCAAAATTGTTGACGGACGACAAGATTTTTCTAAGATATGACCTACTGATCTACTTTTTGATCCAACCTGACCCATTTTCAAAAGGGTTCAAGATATCATCAAGACAAACATTTTGACCAAGTTTGAGGAAGATTGGATCAAAATTGTGGCCTCTAGTGTGTAAACATCAAAATTTTGGTTAATTGATATTTTTCAAAAATATCGTTTACACTATTTGTTAATCAAATGAGACAATTTTGGTAACATCTGTAATTTTCCGCGTCGTTTGTATTCCTTTTTTTATATAGACACAATAAAAAATGAATTACCCCTTTCGTCCATGATTTGGGATAAACCCCGTTATCGCATATCTATATTGAATAGTTTACACCAGTATGGTAAAATAAACACATTTGCATCAATAAAAAATCAGCCACATAATTATAATCACATGATTTATGACGGATCAAAGTTTTTACTGCTTTCAAACTTTCATGTATGGAAATAGGGCAGCCCAGCAGATTGATGTTCAGTCTGCATCACGTGATCAAAAGTACTCACTAGGATATATTTCTGGAGTGAGGAACATTATCTTCAGATTTTGTTTATTTTTAAATGTAATTTCAAAGTTTTCTGGGTGACTCTTACTCACTGATGCTAGCTTATATTTTTCTTTATTATAATATTTGGCCTTTGATCTTCACTTAGTTTCCTTGAATTATTTCTAGCAGCCATTACTTATTTTCTTCACATTTATTACTTTAATATCTTCGTTTCGCATTGAAAATATAATCCTTTTAAGTTATCAAACCAACTAGACTTATGCTTAATGTTTCATTACCATTGTACAAAACAATTATAATGATATATCATAAAATACATTTAAATAGAAAAAAAAAAACAAAAAAAAACAACAGATTTGCATACATTCATCAACACAACAAAAGAACTATTTTCTGAAGTCAATCTGTCATTTATACTTTCATATCTAGGTGTTAATTTATGAACATTATCTAAGAAGCTATCTCTCTTGGATTCATCCCATATTATTTTTTCAATGGTATTGTTAGAATTAGTCAGTATATTTTTGTACATAACCTGCTGAAATAAATAGGGCATTGATCTAAGAATTCAGTAATATCTAGGACACACATAGTTTTAGAGTGCAATAACAGTTGTGAATACAAATCAAGTAGTCAACAGTACTAGCTACATGTTTCTGCCATCGGGCAGATCAACATAATGTTCAAGGTGAATATATTGTATGAAATAACGCAAATTAAAAAGTTGTTAAAAATATCAATTAATGATTATTTACTTTCGAAAAAGTATGCAAGTGTGTACTGTTTAAAAACATACACTTAAATATGAAAGACCAGAAGGTGGGTAAGTGTGAGAAGAAAAATTGATAAGATAGTTTGAAAATCAATAAAAGTTATCACTTACTTATACTTACCAACTTGATTATATTTATATGTTTATATACAACTTGTACATTGACAAAATTATTTCCATGTTAAAAACGTAACAGTTAATTTTAGTTGTGTGTGACGTAGTACCTACATTCTAAGGGTCCGTTTCTCTACAATTAAAACCGAATCATCTCTCATTTTTGTATGAATGACCGAACGATTGAACAGAATTCTACAATAAAGATATGCTGAGATTCAGCCAAAGTAGTGAAAACTCAATTTTGAGTAAAAGATAAACATTTACGGGACACAATATATAATTGTATATAGTATAAAAGCACAGAACTATTTTCCCTAGGATGTTGCGTCACTTTACCACGCGGAGGAGTATAGTTCCTTATGAATGCAAAGGTGGCTCATGCCTGAATTTGGATGGTTTCGGTTATTTAGTTGTGTTTTAATGGTCCATATAGAAAGCTTGAATTACGATAAAAACCCGTATAACCTCCTTATAATCACATCTACTATCTCAGACACATCAGAGATATCTCCAGGGGTTATCTGTTCCTCTATAGAATGGCTGATACAGGTGTATATCTGCTATCCGAAGTAACTTAGGGCACAGTACGGAGCCACAGCATCTATAAATAGAAACTGTGCCGCCGCTCGGTTGTACAAATCAAACCACTGATAGTGCTAAGAGAACCGAATTGTCTCATTTCTTTTGTTTATCACAGTAAATTTAATAAATGGAGGTCAAATTTTCGCACAATGCCAATAACCCTGCTTTAACGTTGCGTTAACATGGTCATTAGATGAACGCACTATTTGTTTCAACAGACTGATAATAATTAGCACATTGTCACTCTTACTCCCCCTATATTTCTATAGCCTACAATGAACAATCGTTTATTATTTCAATATAAGTTTAATATTTGGAATAACTAAGTTACCCTGAATATTTGCAGCTTATCAAACTCTCTTCCACTTGAGACACACACAACGTCAGTGCCTTCAGCGCTTTGATTTAATATGACACCGCACGCATACAACACCTTTTCACTATCTTGTCAAATTCCCATTTTGCCAACTTTCATTTTAGTAACAGACTATAGAAAGTTGGCAAAGTGGGAACACCCCAAATTTAATCGTAAGTAGAGAAATGTTTCCCCTTTTCAGTATAATGGATCAAACCTTAATGTAAGTTTCACAATGCTATAATCATCAATTACTGTTTGGACATTAACAAGTGAGGATGGGTGGTAGCAAATTTGAATTATTTTTTAATATCGATTTGATCAAGATATTTCAACGTAAATGATTTAACGAGGAATTTACTTGTGTTACTTATCAAACAGTAGATAGTGCAACGCGATTGGTGTCATTTCACCCAGTTTGAAGTCTTCTTATTAATTATTCAAGTGAACATAAAAAAACGTCTTGCAGTAGAAACCGACGTGTCACTGAACTAGGGGCTGTGAGTTTGAATCCCATTCGAGGCGAGATTCGTGTCTGTCTTTTTCACAACGTCTGACAGCTAAAATTATGATCCGAGAAAGAAACAGAATAATAAACGGATGAGCATAAAAGAAAATAGAGAGAGAGAAGTGTAAAAGACAAGAGGAGAGAAAGAGTAATATCATTAGCCTGGATTTTTCTATGATTACAATTGTGAAATCATTTTGGCCGGAAAGAAAAATGCAAGATCCTCAGTTCAGACAAAAGATAGAAAATAGAAAAGAGTTCTAAATCTTAGATAAAGTTGAATTTTCAGAGCTTCTGATCGGCCACATACTTAGGGCAACTTCTAATGTTAAATAGATCCAAATATATATAGAAGCACAAGAAAGACCGTCTGACCCTTATTGACTGCAAGTAGCGTAACAGATATTTCCTGTTTTTGTTGTTTGTGAAGTGAGACAGGTGTCAACTAAAAATCCTTAAAAAGTAACAATCTAATATAAGAATCTGAAGAAAAAAAAATGCTTACATTAACCATGCAGTACTATCAAAGCTTTACTAAAGCTTAATTTTTATTTACCTTAAACGTCTTTTAATGACGGCTTCACTGACATGCAGTAGATCACTGATAGCCCGGTTTGTAAAGTTCATTTCAACAAGCAACTCCAGCTGTTCCTTTGGAATCACAAACATTGGGCGGCCTGGGTTACCTCTAGCAACAGGTGGCTGTTGGCTGCTGTCTGCCTCTCTTTGCTCCCTTGTGATTTGAAAATGGAAAACACAATTAAATGGATATAAGACCTTAATCTACACAATTAAAAGGGCACGCTATGTCCTCTTCTTAAGTAATCCTAAGGAATTCTAAGTTCTTTGTGAGTCAACATCATCATAAACAACAACAACAAGAGCTGTCCGTAAGACTATTCGAATGTTTGCCAATTAAAATAATTAAATGCAAAATAAAAACCTCTGTATCATCAAAATGAACACAAGAGCAATATTATTGTTACGGCTTTCCGCAAAACTGCGGAAAACGTATAAGGTTTGTTATGTTTATTCTTATTATTATTATTCTTCCAACCTAATTCAATTTTGCAAATCTAAAACTCAATCAATTTAAAGGTTGAAAGTCATCGATTTTAAGTATCTTTTTCTTTTTTACAATTTCAATTGTGGATCAAATTGCAATGAATATGCTTACGAAGAAAAAGATATTAAATAAAGATTAAAAAAAACTTTTAAAATCGATTGAATAACGTAAGAAAACAATTCTTGAAGATAGTATTATCATAAAATTTTCCTTTTTTTCCCCTGCATGATAATAAACGGTTGTGTAATCAAATAAGATCCATATTTATGCTTTCTCAATATCTTCTTAAGAAAATGAAAATAAATAGAAAAAAAGATTTAAAGCTTATTTTCGAACGTAAGTATATATTTATGATAATGATGATTTACTTATTTAATCTTACATTATAATGCATCATTTTTCCATTTCTTCGTATTAACTTATATATTCAATACCTTTGAAATAAGCAAACAGAAAGCCGCTTCGTATCTTAAACAAACGATTTCTAGTTATCTTTGTTTTAGTGCAATATCTCAAATAGTTTAAAGTGAAAAAGTGAGTTACTACAAAAACTTAATCAATTCAAAAAAAGGGATATAATTATGTCAAAATCTAAGACAGAGTTATGAACTTTCGCCACATCTAAGTTGAGATCATGGTCATAAACAGGTATTCAAACTTTCAAAGTACTACCTTAAAAGTTTGAGTGAAAAAAATATGAGGTGGTGTGAAAACCTTATTTTAATAACTAAATAAATAAAACAGAGACGTAAATATGTTAAAATTTATAACAAGAGTTATGTCCTCTCGGCTGACCCGCAACTCAGGTATGCAATCTCATGTATGATTTATAAGGGACAACCAAGGAAAGAAATTGATGATAACAGAAATACTAGATATTTTTTCCTTAGTGTTCACCTACTTTGCTGGTGGTCTCTCAGCCAATCACAAGCATCTATTATTTGAATTTTATTCAGACTATTTCATGAAGAACGTTCTATTTTGCCTCTTAACCCGGAATAACTTTCTATTTCATTACGAATGATCTATGGTCTGCGCATGTGTAGTAAACCACGCCTACCTCTGACTATTTATGTCGCCAGTATTTTCAAACCACTCGTTCATTTCTGGACATGTTATTTCATTTTCGCATGCAGAAGTGAAACATCTTTTTATTTTAACACTCTGCATAAATTAATTTACAGGAAAACATTTATTACTGATATTCTATTTTTTACTAATTGATAAGAATATAAAAACGGACAATTTTTAGCTCAGCTGAGCACAATGTGTTACTAAGTGATAGCAAAAAAAACAGTCAATACAACAATTCGACATTTTTGTCTGGTTGTATAATATTTCACTAAAATAAATTACTACGATGTTTTTGTTTTATTCTTTGGTCCTTTTAACACAAATTTGCGCAATAATAGTGTGTATATAATTATTTATTATTTCAATAATTAATCGCAATAAAACTTTACTTGATACATTGCCCGATATCTCATAGAATATGTAGGCCGACTGTGTTAATCCAAACTACAGCCTTCAAACTTCACAAATACATGCACCTTGATATGCTCTACCAGCCAGTTACCCTGACCTCCATCAAATGACCCTGACCCCTTAGGTCTAAGGACGTAGCACTTCTACAAAATATAAAGATAACCACTGTTATAGCAAAAATACCGTTACATGGGTAAAAGCGAGGCTGAAATAGAATAATAGTAAAAATTGTAAAGTACTTAATGATTGCAGTCATTTGTAAACAGCTAATAATGACAACATCAAAAACCTTGAAAAAAAATGGAGGAGAGGGGAGATGTTCAATCAAACGTAGCGTTTGTTTCACAAAATAATGTATAATGTCAATTTTTATATTAGATTATACTAGCGTAGCGTGGATTGCCCCGTCTTTGCGATAATTTTAGAGCACTTTTGTTTTGTTATAGAAAATAATCACATAAATTTATGCTTTTTTGTTTGATTGTTGAGTTTAACGTCCCACCAACGGTATTTAAGTCATTTCGAGACCGTGTCTGCTTGAGACAGATGTAGTGCTGTTGCCCTGCAACATCACGCCTTAGACACCCAGTCACTTTATTCTGACACCTGTCAGGTCAAACCAGTCCTGGAACTACCATTATAAATTATGCTGAAAGCAAGGCAAAGGAGCTATACCAGTATCTGAGATTCAACACAATTTGAATAGTAAAACAAACTGCATTATTATTTGTATACATTTTAAGTTCAATAAACTATAATAATTTTTTTTATACATATAACCATTACCAACTGGCAGTAATTTGACAATACAGAATGGTACAAATTGTACAAGGTCATGTGAAATTGAATTTGCAAACACATAATGTGGGGATTTTGACAAATTGTCAGTGCCCTATGATATGGTGATTTAGACTCAAAAAAAAATAAAAAAAAATAAAAAATCAAAGCGCTGAAGGCACTGAAGTTTTGTGTGACTCAAATGATTGAAGGTTTGAATCTGCAGCTTAATGAAACTCATCAAATAAATTTATGCTTGAACTCATTCCTCAAGATGAATGATAATTTACAATTGGGTTCAATTTCTAAAGGTAAATTCAAATAAGCTCTGAACAAGTATCTCAAAATAAAACTAGAACTATCACACAAAGTGATGGAATACCTCAGCATATTGCATTGTCAGAGAAAAGGAAGCATATTGACCATATCATCAAAGTCATTGCATGTAAAGATACTTAAAAAGTAATGGGAGGTAATAAAAATATCATATGGAGTTATGGTTCTTGAAAAGCCACTCGAACAAAACGGTGCCTATCTATAATTCATGTCAATTCCTTTAAGGTAGAATACCTTAAATCGGCACTTTTCAAGGAAATTAATAAATTTATGCCATTTGGTGAACTTCTGTGGAAGTTTCAACAAAACTGATAAATTTATCAAGATGTTTTTAGCATTTTTTCTCTTTTACTCCCCTAGGCCAATACTTCCCTGTAAAACCAGGACAGTGGTACAATTAATACAGATATAATGAGGTCTTGCTGATTTTTCATCAGTTAATTAATGTTTCTATAATTAACCATAATTGGTCTTTTATGAACAAGGAAACTGAACGTTCCATATTTAAATCACCCCTTAACAAAATATAATGATACAGGAACATTGAAAATATCAGTATTTTTGCTGTTCACAAAACATGGCAAAATTTTGACCAGTAATTACAATGCAAACAGATATTATTTTTTTCTATTCTCAATGAACTGTGTGATTCCAGGAGGTGATCTTTTGAGAAAACTGGAAAATGAGTTGTATCCCTAAACTGCCACAGGTAAAAATAATCCAAAATATGTATTAATAAGAAACTTCAATCTTCTAAACGTTTTACATTTATAAGCTTTTTTATACCTGCAACTTAGTGTGACAAAAACTAAAAAGAAAATAATTCTCTGCTGAAATTTGCACCGGCACCCAAAACAAAAGGGCTGTGAAGGCCCTAGACCTCTTAACAGAGTACATAAGTTTATTTAAAGCCATTCAAATCACTTTATATCACTTCTTCCAGCAGCAACCCAATTTAAGTTTCAAATACAAAGAATCTTAATTGAATCATTCATTTCTCATGATATGTATTTTATCTTAGGAATAATAGTAGGCAGCCATAAGGTGGCCATCTGTGTAACAAGAGCTGTCAGAGGACAGCATGCTCGACTATTCAAAATGCTTGTTGGTCAATCAAATTAAATCTTTTTCAATTCTTGCCCTTCACATACCCTGTAAAAAGAATAGTCAAAATGAAATACTGTGATAGTCTGATTTCCCTATATAAGTTTATGAAGTCTAAAATCCATCCCATGCCTAGTTACTGAGACTTAAGCATAATAACACTGTACATGCAAAACTTTAACCAAGTATCCAAGTTAGAAAAGGGCCATAACTTGTATAAAATTCAGGTTAAGAGTTATCCTCTTGATTTTCTGATGCCCCTGAACACAACCCTTAACTTTAGAGTCAATACCATAAATAATTTCTGAGATATAAGATTGACAGTAGCTTGCATGCAAAACTTTAACCAAATTTTATAAGTTAAAAAGGGGCCATTATTTGTAATATATTCCATCAAGTGTTATCTTCCTTTGATAGTATGATACCCCTAAAGATGTTTCAAATATATCCCATGCCTTGACTTTGAGATATAAGCATGTGAGTACCTTGTAGGCAAAACTTTAACCAAAGTTTCTCAGTTAAAAAGGGGCCATAATTTATATTAAATTCAGTCAAGAGTTGTCTATCTTGGTTGTGTGATGCCCCTAAACATATTCATAAACTTTCAAGTCAATACCATAAATGGTTATAGAGATATAAGGTTGATAGTTCTTGCACACAAAACTTTAGCCAAAAGCTGCAACGCCAACGCTGATGCAAGGGCGACTACAATAGCTCTCATATTCTTCGAATAGTCCAGCTAAAAAATATTTGGAAATAGTAATGATAATTTGTAAACAAGTAAAGTTACTCTGGTGCCATACTATTCTATTTTTTTTTTTTTTTTTTTTTTTTTTTTTTTTTTTTTTTGCACAAAATTAATTGTGCACAAGTCAAAGTATGAACAATATCACTTCAATTCTACACTTTAACGGGTGATCAACACTATAGTTTCAGTATTGTTGATGGTGAAAATACATTGCTTAGAGATACTTTCTTATTTGGCAGAGATGATAATTCCTTTTAATGATATGTTTTGCTTCAAAACTAGCACCATCCCATGAAGATATCAAAGTATCTATCACTCAGTGATTAGTAAAGCTCTTTGACAAGGCAGCAGTCACTGAAATGTTATTCATTTCATTCAATAAGTAACTTTCTTGGGACTTTTATAATACAAATGTCATCTGTTGAGTAGAAGATGTCAAGAGGATTCTGCCACAAGTCATTCAAACCTTGGTGGAGATTACTGGAGTTTTGTTGGGCACATGAAGTTTGGCATACATTCTTCATTCACCTGTGGTATCATCTGGTAGAACACCCACTGAAATACAAAAAAAGAACAATGAATTTGGAGAAAATGCATCAAGTCTATTTTGCATTATCTGTAACAGCTCATAAGTAACCCTCCAGTGAGAGATTTGTGTAAGAAATCAAGATAACTAAAGCTGTAGAGCACTTGCCATGTCAGCAAGGTAGAGTCCTGGGTTTGAGCCCCAATCTGACTGCACATTTTCCTCATCTGGTTACACATAAAACGTGCAATGACATTATATAATAGGAGCACGAGAAAATCTCATCTGGTTACATTTGGCGCTCAATGTGGGATCATGACATTATAGTTCTCTAGTATATACTGCCTTTCTGATAATCTGATAAGTTTTTAAGAATCACAGGGCATTTCGTCCTGTACAGGTAATTTTACAAGATTCACAGGACCAAAATTAAGTTCAAAGGACCAAACCCAAACAACTAGATTTCATTACTGTTTTTCTTTCATTTCATTGATATTATTAAGTTTAAACACTTTATTACCATGATATCTTTAAGAGATTCTTAATTTAATGAAATGAATTTTCAACAATATGAGTAGATAAACAATGCTGTTAGAAATTTTACTGGACAATCAGACACAATGTATTGAAATATTCAAAGGATTAAAATAGAAATAACCAGTCAGGTAAGACAGACAGACACTTTTTGGAATGTCTGATCTTTGGGTTGTTCAGGAATACAGCAAATTGTTTTCTGTACAACAAATTCAAGATGATTTCAGAATTGGCAGGATAGTATGCTGTAACAGTCTATTTATAAGTAACCCATATCAGTGAGGAGATTTAGTGTTAGTGATCTGGTAGCTCCGCATTTCTCCAATGAGTGAGAAGTCCCGGGTTCGAGTCCATTTTTTTCTACTGCACATTTTCCTTCATCACATGCAATATCATGAAATAATGGGGACACAAGAAAATCTTGGCACATGCCAATCACATAACAGAAGTACTTATCTACATAACATTTGAAACAAAATGCTGACAAATGACTAACATTTCATACTCACAAAAGCTCACCTTGAGCCCAAATTTTACAAAGGTTACTGATGAATTAAACTTCTTCAAAACTTTATATTAAAAAATCATTTTCATATTTATTAAATATTACACTGATTTTTTCATTGAACACATCATCCCAAAATTTGCTGATCCTACATTCCAAGCAATCAAATTTAGATGCTTAATTATAAACTGTCTACATTGGAAAGATGTGACCAGATCTGAAGACTTTTGGCAGATAGAACTTTTTTTACACGTTTGTTTGTTGGGTATAATGTCCCACTGACATTATTTCAGTCATGTCTACTTGAGACAGATATAGTGCTGCCACACTGCTGTATCATGCCGTAGACATGTGGCATGATATCACACCCAGTTACATTTACACTGGGCCAATCAGACCTGGAACTACTCTTATATGCTGAGCTATACCAGGGAGGTATATAAGAACTATTTTTTATGAATTTGGTATGTCACTGCCAGGGATCGAACCCACAACCTGCTGCTCCTGAGGCAGAGGCTCTAACCACCAAGGAGAGTTTTACATATTTTATATCATAAGAATTAATAATACTGCCACACCATATATCATTACTTGCCTTATCAATAACCCGTTGTACAAATTCACGCCAAGAATATCATCTGTCGCAGGCTTTCCCAGCGCCATCAGCACAGGAAGAATATGTCAAGCTACATCTGAGGAGATAAATAAAAAATCTTCAATAATTGACATATTTTGTACAAAATCATATCATTTTCACTTTCTTCACTTTTTAAAAGACTGACACAGTGAGCAGTTAGTTTATATACGTGTTCATGTTTAGTAGGTCTTGTTTAAATAGAACATCCACCTATTACTAGATGTCTACTTGATCTACATGTTAACAATCACTGTCATCAAACAAAAATATTTTTATGCATACATGAATATGAAGAGATTATGTAATCCACAATGGATGTCAGTGCTGAAGGCACATTTGTTGATTCCATGACTTTTTGTTAATCTTTCACATCTTTATGTTCTGACGAACCGTTGTATTTTTGTACTGCAGATCTGTTATTTTTGGCTGTTCAAAGTATTTTTCTGGCAGAGATGATGTCATTGTCCAATATCATCATCGTCCTTTGTATCCATGTACATAGATAGAACTTGCAGTACAGCCCAGTATATTAGGATGTATTCTGTGCCACTATTCAGAAATGTGCTTTTCTCCAGTTCATCTTTTTTTTGTTTTTTTTTGTACACAAACCCCTCAACAGAACCGATTCAGAAACCAAAACTAGAAAATGCAAGATAATTTCGCGCTTACTGATCGTAAGAGGGGGGGGGGTCTATTTTTAGGCCCACATGCATTTTAATTGAAAAAAAATAAATAAAAAAATATGCAAAATAAAAACCACATGGAAAGCTCTGGATAGGTATAATGTAATCAGAATTGAATCACAAAAACTGCAAGTGATGCCGGTAGCGGGACGAAGAGTACCATTGCACAAGCGTACCAGTGTCTGAACAAATGGATGTGTATTGGGATGAATGAAAACTCAAAATGGTTTATTTTAACAGTTCATTGATGACAGTTCCATTTTATCGGCATTCACCTGATCAAAACAATCAATATTCATCCGCAAAAACAGCATAGAAAAAGTTCTTTGATTTTTTCATCTCACAAACGATTGTGTAGCTTGTACGCATTTATTCTTGACACAGTGTTAATTTTCAAACATTTTTGCTCTATCTTAGCATATATTTGTGGTACAGTTACATACAATCGTTCGATCATATTGACCGTAATGTGGAGTTATTAAATGAAGAAATCGGGGTTCCAGAAATGTAGGTACTATAGTTGGCATGACTGACGTCACAGACAACTAAAAATAAAATAAAATGAAAATGTCTTATTTAAACTAGGCCAGATTGCCAATACCCACCCCCTCATCATCGCCAACAAACAATAATGCGTAAATTTGTAAATATAAATATTCAGGTACAGAGTTAAGTATGTTGGTAACACAACTGATGACATTTCAAAACATGTGTTAAATTTCTTTTGTATGCATTGCTGAACAGTGAATACTTAACAAGAGTGTTCTTTGTAAAATGTGTGTCATCTGCTGAAACATGATGGAAAAAGTGTGACGGCCAGACAGATGGACAGACAACAGAGAAGTGATCCCTATGTGTCACCTCTGCTTATAGCTAGAGACCTCCAGTCAGGTGAGACAGATAGGGATTTTCTAGAATGTTTGACAAGAGATTTTATGTATTTCATCATTAGTAATCAAATGTATCATCCGTTTCCTCAAGAATCAAATTTTTCAGCCCTATGGTATATGCAATCTTTTTTATTGATTTGAAGATGTTTTTGGAACTACATGCCTGAATGTTTACCTGCTCTGTTGACTGGTGTGCTATGTCCACAAAGGTGCTCCATGTGGGCATCTAGGATGGTTTGTTTGGCTTCACCAGTAGATATCTCTTGATCAAGTGTATCTGATACCTGTTCTTAAACAGATTTCAGATCACAATAAATCCTGCAATTACAGTCATTCATTTTATTACACAGTGACACTGTGAACTTGAAAATATACTCAATGACACTGGATTATGAGAAGACATCATTCTGTTTAATATTCCCTGGGTTTAAAATTTCATTGACAGTATTTGTGTTGACAGTATTTGACTATTTGTGTTGTTTGCTTTAAATCTTAACTGTTTAGATTATCTTTAACACATGCAATGTTTGTTTAAGATATAAGTATATATAGGATTATATATAACATTAATTTAATCTATTTTATCATATTAATTTTTCTCTTCTTCTTTGTTAATGGCTTGCAATCAGTATTATGGCTGTGTGTGGGGGTTGAATAAGAGACATTCTATTTAATCCATTCAAGAAAGCCTGACAATTTGAGTGAACCCTGTAGTTATTCATAACAGGTGTTATATATATATATATATATATATATATATATATATATATATATATATATATATATATATTACCTTTGCAATGAGTCAACTTGTGGGCTTTTCATTTTGGAACAGAAATTAATCCAGGAAACTGAGGCAGGTCTGAGTATACTCTGACACTTCACTGGAGTCATAATCTACAATAGAGGCAACAAGTACACCTTTAAATTTAAATTAGAACTTCCTTGCCCATGAGATACACTAAAGTTTGAAAAAAAAAGGTGACTGGCCTCTTGTAATGCGAGCAAAAGCAAATAAAAAAGGTGGGATGGTAGGCATAAATTTTTAAAAATCATTATCTTCTGCTGGTAGTATTTTAATTTGAAACTTTGTTAGAGTAAGTATTAGTTATATTCCCCTTTTGTTAATGAATACCCCATCCCATCCCCCTTCTGACAAACCACATCAATTCTGTTTTGGTATCAAACATACTTCTAGTTTCAAATTTCAGCCTCTGGAACAAACTCATTAAGTTTTCATCATACACTGATAAACAGGCCTGATAATTATCTTTCATATCAGTTCAATCGTGCACCATAATTTTTTTCAACTTACATATGAAAGATTTGTAATCATTTTGTGTGAGTGTGTTTCAATTGAGAATTCAAATAAAATACATGCATTGAATTGGATCGATACCCCACCCATTCATTTAGCAAATTTCGTGGTGGAAATAGTGGCTTATCTTCAACTAAGGGGATTTCAAGCTTCAAACATTATTCCAAAAATATCTTACAAAATTAATGTTTAACATTGCATATACTTAATGAATGAGGATAGCCAGAATGTTGTTTAGATTACCTCTTTCGAATGGCGTCTGCAGAGAGGTGACGGTTTATTTTGCGGATTCACTGTGCGCGCCGGCTATTTCTCAGAATATCGCGGCCGCGCCGATAATTTACGAGATTTCCTTCATACGCTTACTTGAGTTTCTTATCTTTGTGTTTTGGTCCTTGGGTGAACCTTCACAAAAGTTGCTAAAATAAACCTGACCCATGTAGAACTCTGGTTTCATTGGCGATGGAAATAAATGAATTATGAAAACTTTAAAAATCATCTCCTTCAAAACTAATGGCCATATTTCAAAATGTTTTAGTATAGATGTTCCTTTAGTAACCCTGTACTCAGGTGAGCGAATTAGGGCCTCTATGACCCCTTGTTTAAGGAAAATAATATACAAGTACAAAATAGTATATTAGTTTGGATTAAAATAGCAATGTCCTTAAAAAACTGACGGGTTGTTAATTTAAATAGACTTTGAGGTTCAATACAGTAATGTGTAGCCTTTGTTTGTTTGTTAGTTGGGTTTTACGCCCCGCTGTCTGTCATTTGGAGACGATGTCAGTTTGAGACTGATATAGTGCTGACACACTGCCGTATCACGCCGTAGACATGTGGCACTATACCACAACAAATACAGAACAGAACATTTCTTTATTTTCATCCAGGTATACAAGGTATTACAGCATGAAGATTTGCAAAAAATAAATAAAAAAATTACACAAACAAATGTAATTCAGTGAGTGTGGCAGTGTCGAAACGTGACATTCGACTAAATAGAGAGAAGAAATACTAGGGAAAATGTAGAGGGAGGGATGTAAATGGTGAGATAATAGCAAAAGAGGAAGTAGTAATGTTATTTTAGTCAATAGTATACATCAGTCAGTCGTTCGATATATGACCCATAGTGTCTGGAGCTAAAAAAATATATTGATTAGTTTCACAAGAGGGAAACATTTCTATGGTTATATAAAATGTCACAAATGTTTAATGGTACTATACCACAAAAAGTCACATTATCCTGATACCGGACCAAACAGTCCTGTTATTACCATTGAGCGCCAAGCAAGGGAGCTATAACATATCTTTTTTTACGACTTTGGTATATCGCGGCCAGGGATCGAAACCCACGACCTCCAGCTCCCGAGTCGAACGCTCTTACCCCTCGGCCAACGGGGACGGTGTGAATCTTTTAAACCATGGTGAAATGTTAAAAATCAACCTTTTTATTTTAATCCAGCCTTAGATTCATCTCATAATAATTCCAGGATTGCCGCTCTTTCTCCGGATTAAAATTCAAGGACTTTTCCAGGACCTAAATGTGTTTTTCAAGAACCTTTTTGACTAAGAGTATTACAGTATTTGCATTATCTTAACATCATACTTGCCATATTTTCAGCATGTCTCCCAGAGAGGTTTTGACATTTTTTACAGGGGGATTTGGGGTCCAGCTAGGGAGATTCTACGACATATATCGAAGAGTAATTCTTAAAGAAAAATACACATTTGATTACCCCTTCAATAAATTTATGAACAGTTTATATATAACGATCTACTGTTTATTGGATTTAATGAAATTATCATGAAAAATTATACTTAAAAAATACAAAATTTATTAATAATTTAAATAGAAACTTAATTTTCCACAACAAGCACTGTTTCACATTAAATGCAACACAACCTTGTCACAGATCAGAGATGCACAGATCAGAGATCATGCCATTTACGTCAAACACATTTAAAATGATACAGTATCTTTGAGTATCTTTGATTTACTGATTTCTTGAGTGTTTTTTTATTTAATGGGGATGAATATAGATAAAGAGTTAAATTATTTTAATGTATTTAATGATCTCACATTCCTTCTGTGTGTTTTTCCCCCTAACTTTAATCGGTTTTAGCTAAAATATTATTTAGTTTAAAATATTTATCGTGCACTATATGGTGATACGAAGTGGTTACCCAACTCTTCGGATAAGTAAATTATTTAGCAGACGACATCCGCTGTTTATCAAATGAATGTCGGTGTGAAAATTGCCTTTCATTTGCAATTTACCTCTAGCTGAGATGTACTTACTTTAATCATGTGTCGATATGACGAGATTTGTTAATGTTTAAATGATCAGTAAACAGCCAATCTAATTATCATTTATAAGTCACTGTTGGGACATACAAACATAATAAATTCATTTATAAGTCACTGTTGGGACATACAAACATAATAAATTCAACAGAAAATATCACATGTAAATATGAAAGATAAGATGGACACTATTTTTTGAAATTGAATTAATACATACATAAAAATATTTGAGAATTTCGGTTAATGCATAAAGTAGCTTACGTTGAAAGTCAAATGCACACACAAGAAACTTGGCAGTTTTTCTTGTATGTTTGTCTAAAAGGAAATCTATTTTCTCAGCAACAGATTTCCGAATAAATGAGCGAGTACATATACAATCTTTGAACATATAATCTCTTATATGTGTAAATCTATCACATTCAAATTACTATATATGACTATCACGTGAATAGGGCGGAGCATAATTTGAAATAATGACATGCGCAGTTTGCCGTAAACCACAATTAAGTAAACACGTTTCGCAAATCTCAAACTCTTAACAAATTAAATAGAACAGGAATTTGAAATTTCGGGCTCACTGATGGGATAGAAATAGCGGGCAAACGCTAATGAATAATAATGATACAGATTATGACAGTATGATAATTATTGTGTCAATGTGAGGTCTCCCACACAAGACATTTTTCAGAGTTTTTCTTAGGTTTGGGAAATTTAAGTCTATCGGGATATCGACTGTCAGAATTACGCAATCCGTAGCTTCATATTCTCACCATTGTTTAATCAATTAACGTTTAAAAAAATTCGTTACCTACATATAAATTGATAGAGTAGAGAATATTTATTTATTTATTGGCTTGGTATTTTCGCTAGTTTGTCTATTGGCAGCTGCCGGAAGTGTGTCGAAATCAATCCCGTTATCTGATTGGCCAATCGGCCTGTCAACCAAATATCAGAGGAAGGGTGAATTGGACTGCCTACATTTATTTAAATATAGCCCCTCCCCTTTACCTGAATTCCTGCATCCGGCATTGGTAGCACTCTTCTGATTTGCGAAATATCCGCCAGTTACATTCGTGTTCGCATTATGACACTTCAATTTTTCGTTATTGTATTTGAAGAATTGTTTTCTAAGTTTAATTTTCATGTGTCTGTTTCTTCTTTAAAATGATAATAATTAATAATCTCCGATTAAAACGAACGTTTCCAATCTTAAATGTAAAAGATGAAAACTACAATATAGAATCTACATTTAAGAAGTTGTAAGATACGAACTTTTATAAACTTTAATTAAATTTCAACGTTAATATGACAAACAGGAACTCGACAGTTAATATTTTGATTTTCAAGAACTATTTTCAAGGCATGTGTGAAGTTTGAGGGACATTCAGTGCGTAATAGTAGAGAGAATGGCAATGTTAAACAAAACCTTATCATTTCTTGGGACGCAGACGCCAACGCGAACGCCAACGCCAGCGTGAATACATTAGCTCATCCTATTCTTCGAATAATCGAGTTAAAAAAAAGGTTCATAACTTCGTACAATGGTTAACATACCTCTAAGGATTTGTGACTCTGGAAAAGTTCCATAATTTATTTATTAATATGATTATTAGTTTTTTCCCCAAAGTTATACTTTGATATATTTTGTACTTAAGTCGATAGAAAAAAATGATACAAGTAATCCACAGTCACTATGGCAACGTCGGGTAACGTTAATCGACCCAACTTACTCATGAAAATTTATATATATTTTTTCCGAAATATTTTCTTTCTCATGATGTACACAACTCCCACTAAAGCATCCACTTATCAAGCAAGACCTAACATGCTCCTGTGTTATTTTATGGATTGTTTCTCGGACAACTCCTATATTTTGTCTTCTTTGCCCGACGTCTTGAACGGACGCCAAGATATTGGGCGGAAGGCAACATCATTCTTGAAGACGTTGAATCACTCATATATGCTGAGTTTCTTCATTGAACATTTACCGTAAGTGTCAATCATAGAGGAGAGCGTCTCTGATTTCGTTTTCAACATTAATTCAAAAATACTTTAAGGAATAGCGTTGTTCTAGTGTCATATTAACGTGTTTTTTTTTCTCAAAACGGATGTTCTTTACATTCGTTGCTTATGGAAATGACGTAAGATTTCAACCTATGAAATTAAGTAGGCTTTGAGAAAAGGGCGCGGAAGCTTTTTTGACGTTGAGAATGTGACTTTATGTGATCTTTTAAGACAATGACACACGTGACGAGTTTTAAGATTTTCGAAATTTGCCCCGCTCAACGTTACCTGACGTTGTCATAGTGACTGCGGATTTTGCGTCGGTGAAACCTGTATCATTTTTTTTTTTCGGATTTAATTCAGAATATATCAAAGTATTACCTTTGAACATTTTATTTTAAATAACCATATCAATAAATAAGTTATGGAACTTTTCCGTAAACGTTTCGAACACCCCACATATATCTTGACTTCCGATAGAAAAAAAGAGAGTGCCAAACGGACGAAAAGAGAGAATGTAAATGTTGTGAGACAATAGGTATTGGTAAATGTACATTTGTTTAAAGTTTAAGCCCAGTTATAAAACAAGCAAAAATATATTAATCACGCTTGAGTCAACTTGGTATTGCTCACATTAGTATATAACATTCAAGTAAATAATGGTACTGGTATAGTTCCCTTGCTTGACGCTCAGCATATAAGGGTAGTTCCAGGACTGGTTGGCCTGGTGTCAGGATAATGTGACTGGGTGTGGTATTATGTCACATGTCTACGGCGCAATACTACAGTGTGGCAGCACTATATCAGTCTCAAACTGACATCGTCTCCAAATGACTGAAATAATGTCGGTGGGACGTTAAATCCAATAAGCAAACAAACAAGCATATTCCATCGTAATACTATTTTATATATATGCCTTTACAGACGTCAGTAATTTATATTCTCTTGTAACACGGCCTAGGTAGTTTTCTGTAGCAAACTATTCATGTTTAAATTTGCAGATTGACTTTTTCCTTCATGTTTTTTTCTTTTTATTTAGCCAAAATTACTAAAATAAAGTAGACATTAACAGTGTGGCCATATTACGTGGTATGTTACTTCATTTTAAACTGCCACAAGTAGCTTATTTTGCCTCGACTATGGAAGAAAATGATTATGCTCATTTTTTATTCTTCACTTTTTTAATAGGATATTCCAAACATTCGGGAAACCCTCCAGAGTTCGTGAGCATTTCTTTGCTGGCTCGGAAAGCACATCACTAATAAATTTCCAAATCTGTACTAATTCAGTAGTCATTTTCGCAACTTCACGGAAGGCTGAAATATGAGGGTTTGTTTGGAAAGAAATCTTTGATTGGTAAAGAGAAATTTCCTTTTACTGATTTGTCATTTTCACGGGGTCTCTCTTTGATTCCCACAACGCTCTATATTTTGGATCATCTGCATAAAAAAAGTCACGAGACCGCAATACTGCCACCTTCCTACATTTGGCATGTTACAAGGCATATATTGCACTGATCTTGATTAACCCGCCTACATACTCTCGTGCGCACGTGTGCACTCATGTGTAGTGTGCAGATTAATCAAGCTGAAATCGTGAAAGTCATGCAATATATATTACAAAGAAGTTAATATCTACATCGATGCATAAGAAATAAAAAAAAGTTTTAAACGCCTTTAATTTCAAACAGAAGCATGTCATTAGTATATCGAATCATTTAAATATGACGTTATATTTCATGTATTTACCAGTTAAAACCACGCTCCTTTACGCCGATTAGTTAAATATTTAATAAAAAGACAATACAGTGGTAAAAAAAAAAACATTGTTCAGTTCATTTCAACTAAACATTACATATGGCAAAATGTGATTATTACGCAATTTAAACAGTTCTCTCCGCAGTCGGCTGAGAGCGTGAACATGTACTGTAAACAAGTTCAACGCTGCTGATTGGATAAAATTCCACTAATCAGAAATACTACTGACTCCGCCTATTTATTGATTTATACGTATCCGTTTATACAGTATAGAGCGACGTGCGTTATTTATTTTTACTTTTCTTTCGTTTATTTTTTTTAGGAGAAACCGCTAAACCACCAACTATAACCCTTGCCGAACCGTCGATTTAGCGGGGGTATAAAAAAGTCTAGCATTAATATCTCGGTATACATGTATTTGGAATTGAGCTCTTTAGAATTATTGATTGCTGTTGTGCTAGCTAAGATGAGTGAACCACTGGACGATAGATATGGGGTTCAAATCCTGGTCTGGGTACAAATTATTTTATTTTATACAATTCTAATGATGTCAGTGGAAATTATGATACATTGACATACTCTATCTACTAGTATAATAATATACACTCGGCAGAAAAGGTCTTGCAGCACTGTGAGTTTTGCTTCAATAAAAAGACGTATATATATATACCTATATAATTTCGAAAACCTAACTCATGGTCAAGCGCTGGTTAAATATATATCGTTACCGTTACAAATATTAATGCTGGAGTTTCACAAGTCAGAAATTGCATTTTATTTTGTTTTTGCATGTAAAACTCCTTTGACATTACAAATCAATACTTATTGATCGCGTTTAATGAGTATATCGTTCGCTGCATATTTTATTCATGCATATCTGTAATTTTTCAAAATTAAGTATCCAAACCGTCGGTATAATCATTTACCTAACGAGGACAAACTGAGGGCCATCGGTCATCTTCAGGCAAATTGAAGGTTTGTTGACGAAATAACTAATTGTCAACTGTATCTGGTGCCGTACGAATCGTTCATTCGAGACATTGTTGAATTTATTTTCTGATGAAATATACTTAAACAATAGATTATTTACTCGAAATTCACACAAGAAAAATCACAGGTATTTATATGACATTATTACTATGGATTCTGAGAGATAAATTACAAAACTATAGTGTTGCGAGACTTTTTGCAGAGTATGTACTGATACTAAAACATGATACGTAAAATTACTTTACCTTTTCATAACGTTGACAATATCCAAAGCCTCACTAATGTCATCAAGAAGCAGCGAACATTCTGGATGTGATGTAGCCATACGACTTACATTTGTAGAGAGCGCTTGCAACCTTGTATATGCTGTAGAAAGCGAGTCATTACTGACATTTGTTTGTAGTGAGCGCGTCACTGATGTCAGCAGAGTTCTGGCACTACGTAAAAACTCTTCTAATGGCTCCAACGAAGCCATAACGATATGTTTGAAATATGCTCTAGGAACTTATTTAGAAGAAAAAACACACACACACAAGCGAAAGCACGTGTTTTCCATTAACCAAAATGGCTGATTTGAAAGTCACGTTTGAAACAACCTTTCTGATTTGTCGAGAATGTGGTTCGTTTAAGACGCAATGCATTCTGGTAGAGCCGATGCTAAAAATATCTAAAAAAATCTGCCGACCCAGCATGATGCTCATCTAACGAGCATGATGCTCAGAGAACAATCTGCCGACCCAGCATGATGCTCATCAAACGAGCATGATGCTCAGTGACCATTCCGCCGACCCAGCATGATGCTCATTGAACAATCCGCCGACCCAGCATGATGCTCATGTTTTTAAGCATGATGCTCACTGGACAATCTGCCGACCCAGCATGATGCTCATCAAACGAGCATGATGCTCAGTGAACAATCTGCCGACCCAGCATCATGCTCAGTGAACAATCTGCCGACCCAGCATGATGCTCATGACTTTAAGCATGATGCTCACTGGACAGTCTGCCGACCCAGCATGATGCTCATCAAACGAGCATGATGCTCAGTGACCAATCCGCCGACCCAGCATCATGCTCAGTGAACAAACTGCCGACCCAGCATGATGCTCATTTTACGAGCATGATGCTCAGTGAACAAACTGCCGACCCAGCATGATGCTCATTGAACAATCCGCCGACCCAGCATGATGCTCACGTTTTAAGCATGATGCTCAATGGGATATCTGCCGACCCAGCATGATGCTCATCTAACGAGCATGATGCTCAATGAACAATCTGCCGACCCAGCATGATGCTCGTTGAGCGAGCATGATGCTCATTGACCAATCTGCCGACCCAGCATGATGCTCACGTTTTAAGCATGATGCTCAATGGGCAATCTGCCGACCCAGCATGATGCTCATCTAACGAGCATGATGCTCAGTGAACAATCTGCCGACCCAGCATGATGCTCATCTAACGAGCATGATGCTCAATGAACAATCTGCCGACCCAGCATGATGCTCGTTGAGCGAGCATGATGCTCATTGACCAATCTGCCGACCCAGCATGATGCTCACGTTTTAAGCATGATGCTCAATGGGCAATCTGCCGACCCAGCATGTGCCATCTAGCGAGCATGATGCTCATTGAACAATCTGCCGACCCAGCATCATGCTCATTTCACTGAGCATGATGCTGGGTCGGCAATAAAGACCCTAATCGTACGTGCTCCCGATGAGTTTGACACCACGTATGGGATACATCCGGCCGAGTTCCAGTCTCCACCAGGATTTGTTGCTTTGTGACACTGCAGCAATGACAACTGTCCGGTAGTGTGCCCACTGACCCATCTATAGCCAGGCTGGCATTCATTCCATCATACACCGGGGTTGACATTTTTGCCGTTAGGCTATGTTGTATTGTGTGTAGCAAATCTTCATCTGAAGTGAGGATTTTTGAATTGTAATAACCCGTTTAAACAGGCAAAAGGGTTTGAAATATGTATATCTTTTAATATATTGCATTTGGAAAAAAGTCTAAGCCGATTTCACAGAGAGAGGGAGAGAGTTAGAGAGAGAGGATATATTCATATTGCACAATAGTTGAATAGCATATATGCTTTAAAATATATAAAGTATTTTAGAAATCGACATATAGGGATTTATTTTGTTTCGTTTAATGCCTGTTATGCATCAATGACTCGACAAGTCTTGCAAACAACATCAACATTAATAGACAGGTTCAAGTACCTGTGCTACAGTTGAATCCTGAATATCCAACTTCACATCCATTGGGACACATTCCGTTGGTATGGTTACACTGTTCATTGTTGTAACAGTGACATGTACCGGAACAGTTGAGTCCAAATGTTAGATCCGAGCACGCTAAAGGTAAAATATGATTTAAAACAAATAAAAAGATAACAAAGATATTCATATATGACACAAATTACTATCAGAAACACTGTAAAGTAATAAAAAACTGAAAGGCAATTGGAAGTTCAATATACAGTTTAAACCAGTATGTACATGTATTCTAAATCGCAGGTCAGTCTCATACCCTGGTGACATGTTGGTCCAGTAAATCCGGCTGTACATCCGACGGGACAGTGACCAGAAACAGTATCACACGAAACGTTACCATGGAGACAGTGTCCACAGGATGAGCAACTGTCACCATAAGTCCCAGCACGGCACGCTGTCAAACAAATTGTCAAGTGGTCATTTTTTGGTACCATTTATAGTTTCCATGCTTCAAACTCAATTATGAAATAAAATGCATACATTTGTCTGTCACATGAATTAGATTAAATCGGAAAATGCTTGATGCCTCAATTAAAGAAGCACAGTTACTCGTATCCGAAAATCAGTGTTGATAAAATATTAACCCGTTAGAGATACAAGTATCTAACTAAATATGTCATTCATTATACATGTTACATAAAGACTGCAAAACTCGTAAGGTTATATAAATTAATATAATAAAATATAAAACAATAATACAAATCTTTCATCTAGAAACATTTGATTTTCATTTCATATAGACTTGCATACATTTTTAAACAACTTATGAAATAATTGAATTTGTTTGTTGGGTTTAACATCCCATCTACTGATTATCAGTCATTTTGGAGACTATATCTACTTGAGACTGATATAGTGCTGCCACATTGCAATATCATGACGTAGACATACATGTTTCATGTTACCACACCCAGTCACATTATCCTGACATCGGACAAACCAGTCTTGGAACTACCCTTATATATGCTGAGCACAAAGTAGGGATTTTTAACGATTCGGTATGTGGCTACTGTAAATTAGGGTGTCACAGAAAGCTCGATATATTACATATTATTTAATGTGCACATATATTATTTATTACTTAATGGGAGAGGAAGAAAGAGGAAGAAAGTACAAGATAATTTGCAGTGTTCATTCTCAAGTTAGATATGGAAATAAGTATCTAATGTGGATGCAAAATGCAGACGTTTAACAGGTTTCATAAAAAGTACAGTACAAAATATAATTTAAATTGTTAAGTTTATTTCAATTTTAGTTCAATGTTGCTGGACTGAACTTTTGAAACTATCCAGGATTGAATCTGAATTGTCATTTTATATATTTTCTCAACAAGTTTTAGAAATTTCTAAAGAGATCCTTTAGATTAGCCTTATAAAACTATACTGAACGCGTTTAAGAAGAAACTAATTTGATTACTCATACGACTAAATACAGCAAACAACTCTTACCGACATATCCAAAGCGCGTAACATTCACCTAATCTGTTAATAAGTTCCATGTATGAAGAAATGATGTTTTAATTTTTGTTTCAAACAGTTCATGAATAACGGAAGGAAAAAATGCTTGGTTATTCCGGTTACTGGATTACAACTTTAAAAATGTTGTTTAAGTGTCTACCTTCGCTGCAATAATTTATCAGCCATATACCATCGTTCAGCTAATGACTCTTATTTACGGGTAAAAAATAACGCCGACCAAGGCTTGACCACACAGTGGTAATGGTTTAATTATTGCATGTCAGCGACCTATCTGTATAAACCACTCAGGGGCTCTAATCATGTTGCATATATAGACAATTTCGTGATAGTTATATAAAACAAGATTGCAGAAAATAAAAACATTATTTTTTTACCTTCAAACACCTGCAGTTCACAAATGACAAGGTTTGTGGCGTTTAATTTGACCTTGACATACCGACCCAGCACATGTCCGATTGGTATGATGTAGTGACCTCGCCTTGATATGTATTGATCCCTTGTATTTTCATTATCATTATATATCAAACTGGTATCCGATTCTGAAGCGTTTGAAATATACATTTTGAATCCCTGTAGTTGACCTGAAATACATGATGTTTACGTAACAGTTCCGAATGGGTTTAAGATCAACACACACACACACACACACACACTAGTTACGAAATCAAACACCACACACACGCACACAGTGGTGACATTCACCGTTTATTTCACACATTTATGTATCTGTAAAAAATCTAAAATAAGTTGAAATATAGCATGTGATTGCACACCATAATTCATTATAAAAAGACATTTAAAGAAGCCCACGTTTAACCGTTCCCTATACATACATAGTAAAACAAAAAATGAGGAGGAGTATGTCACCAAAATATGAAAAATAATGTCAGCTTATGGTTAATTGTAGCCTACCACGCCCACTAGCAATGTGAATCACTTTCACACATTTATATATCTATAAAACATCTAAAATAAGTCAAACAATGTACGGCTGACTCACCTCTATTCTTGTCGTTCCGACCGTGCACTTCAATCTTCCCGATGTTATATTCCCTTCCCAAGTCCACCTGCCACCAGGATGTACTATTATCATTTTCTCGTCTGCTTGTACCACTACAACATCTGCAGGTGTCGCTAAATTTAGAGTTTCCGTCTGTAGCGAAACTTGCGTCCCATAAATATTGTTTCATAAAATAACGTGGTCGATTGCTGGGCAGGTTTGTGAAGCGCAATATTATCTGTAAAACAGTCCACGCTTAATGTTAGTGATGGTAAGTCAACGCACGTGACCTCTCGGACACTGATGCCCTGCCCATACATAAAATACCAATGATAAACATATATAAATAAATGTAATTTGGTATTTAATTTTTGATATAGAAATCGAATCATTGTGACATCATGGTAACTTTGAGAGAAATTAATGGATAGTCAATAATTAAGGCTGAAAAACATGAACAGAGAAGTAAGAAAGCGAGCAACGTCACCTACGGGGGACAAAGTTACAATGATTGGGATAAGATGACCGTCTGCAAGTAAATAAGATGAGAGCAGAGCAGGATAATCACCAGGTCTAGAACCCGAAATGGGCCGTAAAAAGGTTTGACTTCAGGCCCGGATTCCTGGTCATAATTTTTTCTAGTCTATAAAATCCCTTTATATAATGATTGTGCTATCTAGAGGAAATCCCCATCGTGGGCCCCATACAGAACCACATGAATAACCATCTGCCTAGCCAGACTCCTATTGTCTTATGACTCCCTGCTGTTAATGTGTAGATAATCCGATTCGGCAGTCACCCATGAAAGTGTGATAAGCATGTATTTAGGGTGATGAGTATGCAAATTGAAAGACACGTTCACTGATTGACAGACATTTGTCGAGTGATGCTTACGGTACCACCAGACTTACATGTCGTCTGCCGAGCGATCTAAAAATAGGCAATTACCAAATCTTTTGTATCAGTTAAAATTATTCTAGACAGTTTCAGTTTAAAGACGATTTCTACATTTCTATATAGACAAAGAAGGAAAACTGAAACTACATTGCAGAATTTGTTTAAACTTTGCATGATTATGGATACCTCGAAAAGAAGCACGGTGACCCTCGATTTTTATTCCATAAATTTGTTTCTAATATGATTCTCTATAATCATGCAAAGTTTAAACAAATTCTGCAATGTAGTTTCAGTTTTCCTTCTTTGTCTATATAGAAACTGTAATATCTTTAATTAAAAGCGTGCTATTTAACTGCCAGGTTGATGAACTTTAAGGTTTGTAAAAATGGCGATTTGTTTTGGAAAAAGTTAATGATAATGCAACTTTTAGGATGCATACCTATCATTAACCATGTAAATTATACTTATTATTTTTAGGAAACATTTTAATAATTCTTAACTCACTCCTCTAAATATTTTTCCTGAAAGGAATAAATACAAACAGTAGGCCTTAATATCACCATATTTTATGATTTACGAATGTAATAATCTATGTGTATTTTGAATTCATTAAAATGAACAAGAAAATGAATGAAATTGAACATTTTAATTTGCCGTATTTTGAAACAATGTATATGTAGATTATGTATATGTAGATTATGATCACTAATTCAAATGAAATCCAGGTAATGTTACTGATAAGTCAATGAATTGAATCTAATACACATTAAACATAATTTGTGTGTAAAACAAAACGGATATTAAGGATTTTATATTACATATCAACATCTATTATTACTGAGAATTGTTTGTTTCCTTACTCATTAAACATTTAGAAATACCAAAATGTTTTAATTAAAATTGGATAAATGTACCAAAAAATACATCCGGAAGGGGCCCATCCCTCCTACATCCATCCCACACTAAAATGTGAGCCTGGGATTTTTTTGGGGAAGCCCCAGTGTGATGACTGTTCCAGATCGACAATAAGATAATCAATGTTAACAAGTTCGAACCTAATACCAGCATAAAACTGTCATTTACACTGTTGAGTCCAAAACTGATGAGTATCCAATGCATTCACCAATTGATAGTGTACACAAGTCAATTTCTATTTTTTTTATTTATTTATTTTTTTTTTGGGGGGGGGTGTCCAGAAAACATATTAAATATTTTATGCCGGTTTCAAAAGGGCATGGAATATTACTGGAGGTATCCTCATAAACCCCAGAAAGTCTTCCTTTGATTTTGTTTCTAATTCCACCATCAAATTCTCATAATCTCCATAACCTTCCCCAGTGCCCCCGATGATGTTTCAAATTCTGTGAAACTAAAATCACCTTCGCTGATTATCAGAAGGTCCCCCGAAGCTTTCCCGAACATTGGGGGCCATCCCCGATATTTAAAGGCCATTGTTCGGGGGACATTAGTTTAAACTTATTTATTTAACACCTATTTTCCCCATGGTGGAACCTAGGCATTAAATCAATGGCCTACAAACTTCAAAGAAATATAGATCTACATCGAATTTAAAAAAAAAAGAAAATAAAAATATTTACTTTTATTCCTAGATACCCTTCTGAATGCATATCTTCATCATACGAAATCATTTATTGAACATTACTAGTACTCTCATCAACCCCCTCCCCCAACCAGCGGAAAAAATCTGGATACGGGCCTGCACTTTGAGAATGGATACAAGAAGTTTTATGCTTGATCCTGAGTGTAGATAACGTGTATGTACCCTAAATCAAGTTCTGGAACACTGTGTTATTACAACATGCCATTAACTTATACAGATATAATCATTTATATCTTAGCTTCTTAAATTTGAAATTATGCTCGTCAATGTTATGCGTAAAGGTCAGGAAAAGGCTATTTTAATAAATTATTCACACAGACATAAATTGTATCTACTCTAGGGGTTACATTCAATGACATACCCCTGGTCCCGCTGACGACGAGGAATATAGTCGTTCCAACCAGCAGGATCAGCATTCTACTATACTGGCCTGTATTGTCAGCGAGCTAGTAAAATAATAAATGAATACATTGTAATATTATCTCACTTGTAGTATATCCCCTCTTCCTCAGGAGAGGGAGAGGGGGGGGGGGGAGAGAAATAACATTTACCAATATGTTAACATAAAGAAGCAAAACTCTTTTTTCAGAATATCACACCATTTTTCCTAAGCGTATATTGAGGGCTTACCGCGAAACTGTCATATCTTCTTCTATTTTTATTTGCACTTAGAACAGTTTTGTTGTCAACACTCGATATGAAGCTTTAAAATAGAGATTTAAATTCATAAACGTGTGATATATTTTGAGTTTGAAAATATGGCTACAGACGAAAGTTTCCTACGCCATCTGACGCTATGATATGTTGATTCTGACATCATACTACTATTACATTAAAATACGTTGTCATAGAATATGTTAACATTAAGCAAACTTTGCTTAAATCTTAATCAGGGCATGCAGCCCAATCATGCAACGAATGAGACCATTTAGAGTTGTTCTAAGATCAGTCCTTAAGTAAGTCTGGTGATTTTTACTGTTTATTCCTCATCTGTTAAAACTCTCTCTCCTGAAAAATTGTTTACAGTCTGACCTTGCTTTTCAATGAACTCATATGGCGATTAAATGAACACTTGTTTGTCTCTTTTAGAATTCTTGCAGATTTTACATAGATTACTTATAAAACACTATTCTAATGAACAAATATATGGTCCTTTAGAATGCAGGGTTAATTAATGTATATGTGATTCCTGGTCCTAAAATACCGCTTGCGCGGATTCAACTAAGGAACAATACAGTGAAGTACCATGACCTTGCTATTATATTGCAATGCAGAATTGGTGTGCTCAGTTGGACCAATTTCGCACTCGACCACCGATTTGTTAATTCATAAGATCAAAATGTGTCATAGTGTAGTAATTGTATTTTGTTTACTCCTCTTAATCAGAAGAGCCATATACAATGTACAAATACTTATATATATTTTATTTATTTGATGTAATACATATAATACAACATTCTTCGATATTAGCTATTAGCATCAATTATTAGATTATTAGATAATAGCATCCACACCAGGACCTTTATATTACTATTTTATAGAATATCTCCTGTCCTCATTTATCACTAAATTCCGTATATAAACAAACGATAGGACTTCCCGACAGTCTGCTATACAAACTGTTTAACACCTGATCATTCTGAAAGTTATTTTCAAATGCAATATTAGAATGAACCGTTATCAATATTTCTTATCGTGATGTGTTTGAAATAACATATTGGAAACAATAGCTTGCATCAAATTGATTAATTAACTTAAACGAAACATAAAATGCCATGAAGTGTACTCATTAGATAACATTCGATTTCAACACTGTATGACCAGACGTGTCTCAAGGTACCTGTCATACGGTAGGTAAACTAACGTTTGTTGAACTCTGGGACAAATGGTTGACAACAAGAACCAAACAATGAGCAACCAAGAGTGACCACGTTCGGCACGATCAAAGTGGTATCCAACACTTAATTCTACTCGTATCTTAAGTTTCGATTTGGTAAGTGTATCACGGGTTCTAGTTCGTTAAGATTTTAACAATCTTGATCGAAAAGAATACACCAGGATTTTTTTTTTTTAATTCACATAGAAATTCAATATCAATCCCCCCTCTCTTCAACTCAGCGTAAGAACGAATAAATTTTCAATGAAATTTTTGTTACGTTTGTATATTCAAAGACCTATTGAACAAACAACAAGTTGTCCAAAAGTCCGTGTTTAAATATCTCTTTTTCTATTGAAGATATGTGAAAGTAAATGTATCTTAATTGAGAGCATTTCATTATCATCAAGATGATAAATTATGTATTAAAATAAGCCGAAAAATGAAAAATAGAAAATTACCAGCATGATGAAAACTATATGGAGTGTGTTGTTTTTTATGTATGGTGTTCCTACCAGTATATAATTGGAGGACCGACATACGTTTCAAAATCTGTTTTTATGAACTGTGTATCAGTTTTTTGTGTAAAACGTCCCACCGACAGTATGTCGATCATTGGAGACTATGTCTTCTTGAGACAGATACAGTGCTGCCACAATACAGTATCACGTCACTGACACGTGGTATGAAACCACAACCAGTCACATTATCCTGACACCAGGCCAACCAGTCCTGGAATTACCCTTATTATGTATTTTGACTTTAACGTAATATTATTTCCGTTCTGACGATTTTCATACTTTGTTACTGATAAATGAACCTCAATTTCTTGATCAAATTGATGATATTACGAATATGTATTCAAATGCACTTGCTCTACACTTACCAAATATTTGAAGGTACTTGTATGATAGAAAAGAAAGGAGTACACATTTCATAGCTGAAAATGGTTACACATTGAACTATACATACACAAATACGAGTCACTGATCAGGGAAAGAAAGAGAGAAGGAAAGACAGACAGACAGAAAGATTTTTTTTTCATTAATCCCTAGTAAGTAAATATGTTTTCAACGTTCTTAATACTAGATCATAAGAAGGTAGAATCTTTTCATATTTCCAATAGTCAAAAGCTTGAATCTTGTGCTAGAAATGTACATATCTGATGAACACCATATCCAGTGTTGACTTTCTGACTTCTCTGACTACTCAATAGACACATGGGAAAATAGGAAGTCAGTGGTTAACCTGATTTACACAAAACAATTTGAATAAGATACTGTATGTGTGCAGCTGACGGAAAAGGTGGGGCTTAAATGTTGAATGCTGAATCTTGAATGATACAAGGTATGTTTAGATCAAAGACAGCCTGAAGTATAGGAACGATCATACGATCAGATATAAATGATTGATTAGTTGAATATGTATATGGCTATGTTGTGATAACGCCCAAAACCGGAATATATATTTCCGCTGATCATAATCACTTATTTCAAATTGATTTTATGTCTGATAATGTGAGAGCCAGAATGAAGATAAACATAAGCAAAGACTGGTTTGCTTTTGATAGCATTATCAAAACGAAATGTTTATCAGCTTGAATATTAAACATCCGTTTGAGTATTTATTAAATATATGATAAAAAAAACCAGAAAGGCTTTGTATTTGCATTACCGGCGTGTGTTACTAGTAATGTTGTTGGCTATGCAATTTTTCAAAGAACGTTAAAGTTTTAAATGCCTGTATAGATAAACCATACATAGTTCCAATTCCTTATGTTTTTGAGTATCGTTTATTTCTTAAACACGGAAAAAATATTAATGTTTCCAATTTGTCATGATTCTATTGTTGTGTAAAATATTCTAATAAAGAGAAAAATATTAAAGATAAAGGGACGCCTCAAACTACCAAACCATTCATAAAAGCATTAGATAGCTTTCGGCCTTTTCAACTTACATGAGCTCGATTTTGACCCTCTTGTATACAGTGACTGATCTCTTGGATGCTGTATATATTTTTGTGAGTTAAAACCGATTAATTTTTACACGTATAGTTTCAATGAGTCGGGAAAAATAACTATCAGAGATTTTTCTTATATGTAGGGATATATTATAAACAATTGAATTAAAAAAGCCTCTTTTCTGTTGCGATTTTATTTTATGCAGCAACATATTATGCAAATACTCTGAAAACAAAATACCCCAAAATCATTTTAAAAGTTACATTAAATACAACAAACAAAAACTCAAATTGAACAATATATTAACATCTGAGTACGGTGACTTGCAAACTGAATATGAAAAATAAGACAAACATTCCAAATCAGTTATTTAGTTACATATACGTAGAAATATGTAAAAAAAAACTGCCATAATAGATACAGATTCTTTATATTATTTATGAAACAAAAATGTTCAACAACATCAATCTTTTATTTTTTTGTGAATAAGTCTTGAAGAATCAAGTTTCATAAATTTAAACACTTTATGCAGTGTGCTAGATGGTCGATTTGTAAACACGTCTGCCATAGGAGAATTTAGTGGCAGGCCCGATCTCTGGTTGGTGTATAGCAATACATGCATCGCGAATTTGCTGAAACATCTTTCTATTACAGGACATTGCGGACGGTAACACACAAAACAAATACCTGATGCAATGTTTTAAACATCATTTATTAATAAAATGAAATAATGATTTTAATTCTACTTTTATTACCAATCAAAATTTAGCATTTTATCTTGCTTTATATAATTTTCACAGTTTAGATATATAAATCACCTTCAACTTTAAAATTTTGTAAAAAAAAAAGTGCGAAATTTGTTTGTACAGTGGAAGATTCTAATCCAGTGAAACTTTACATTGGCTACATGTAAAACTTAAATGTCACGACAGAAAAAAAATTAAAAAAAAAACATCGAATAGATATATTATCGAAGATATAAATTTCGTATGCTGGTTGTAGCTTTTCTCGGGATATTGTAAGACCAAAAAAAAAAGAAGTTTATGTCGGTTAATATGGAATTTTACTGGACATTTTCGACTGACTTACAGACATAAAGAGTGACGCATAAAAATAGTACATGCATTATCAGTTTCAAGATTTTGCAATCTGAGTAAATAAAGTACATGTAGTTCAGAACTGTAAGGATTGTGTGGTAACACGTTGCGTTGTGACAACGTTGTCACAAGTAGACGTAGTCTCCGTGCACACATACACACACAAACACATACACACGGAGTATTGTATCACTGTCTTAGCGAGGTATCCCATGTGTGACTCATATCTCCCTTTTAGGCCTGTAAACAGAACTTTTGTCTTTGCGATGTATAGCTCGGTATGTAATTCAACTTAAAGATTAATCATTATTTCAGCTCAAAAACATCAAATACAAATCACTAGCTACAATAAATATCCCTATCCTGGCCCAAATACGAAAACGGAAGCATACAAACCGAAGT
>JAIFHC010000671.1:0-50000 GCA_021229015.1 Solen grandis | reverse complement strand
TTGAAAGCATAGATGTTTTAAATCATCCAATCAGGATCGCCGAAAAACAAACCGGAAGCTGATAGTGGAACAGACTTAACAAATGTGCATTTTTTTTATATTTGGTGTCATTACTTCATTAAGGTTGTCTTTTGACAGTGATTTTATATTTCATGTGTTAATTGAATATCAGACTGACCGAATCGTGCATATAATATAATGGTAGCATACATCTGTTAAAAGTTACAACCTCCGTGATTTTAAAAATTCTAACCAACATTCCAATGAAATTGGCATTTCTGCGGTTCTAGAGCCAGTGGTGCAACATATTGATAACACAAACAATGACAACTTACACTTAATGTGTAATAAAATATACTTATGATTAATAACCAGGCTTTGTGTTGTATGTGAAAATAGGAGGAGGGAAAGGGGGGGGGGGGTTAGGAAAAACGTAAATCCCGGTAACTGTGTGTAGCAATGTGCAGCTTTGTCCCTCTGTATTGTAGTGTCTTGTTAGTACTCATGTCCTTGTTTACTCTATGTTTGTACATGTCTGTTATTGTCCAAGAGAGTGAGCATGTCTGAGTGAGTCCATATGTAAATGCTTGAGTGAGTGCTCTATTTTAAGGAAATACCCTGATTGGTTGGCCCTGCCCCTTTGTCCCTTTTTCCCGCTCATAAGCCTCCGTCTTTCTTACTAATCATTCACCGATCAATTACCATCGAAGCAAGTTGATTGTTAGATACAGATATATTCTGCTAGACATTATGTCGCTCTTACCTTTGAGCATTTTCTATATTAAAATGTAGCTTTATTTAGACGTGCCTGGTAAGTTTATACTTGTACTAAAGTGATTTAAAAATGTATTTTCCAAGTAATTTATTCCTCGCGATGATTTGTAAAATCTTCGATTGACTTCGTATTTATTATTACTTTGTGTCCGTAAACTCTGTCTGACGAAATGTTCTAATTATATTTTAGGTTTCTGGTTTAATACCACTTTTGGTTTAATACCATTTCTGGTTTACAACCGTCAAATAAACTATCAAACTACCGCTGGTGTTGGTTGTAATTCCACCCACTACATGTGAAAATAACTAGGTGACGGAATTCCTCCTACCCACCCATATACCCATATTGCCTCAATACAACCATCATAGTGGCAACGTATATAAAAGCAGGACAAATGCACAACAAACTTCATATAATATTACACAGTATTTTAGCTATACAGGTATAAAATTATTTTATATAAAATGGAAAGAGAAAAATAAAAATAATTAAGCAATTAATAATGTATAAGGATTTTATTGAACTTTCAAACTTAATAGAAAATGTATTACTCGGCTCGGATATCCCTCTTTCGACAAAGGAAATAGAGAATACAAAAAATATGTCACGTATCTACGGCGTAATACTGCACTGTGTTTTCATCCACATACCTACGTTGTGATACTGCAGATTGGTATCTGTCTAGTGACACATTGTGATACTGCGAGGTGGTGTCATGACACGTGTCTTCGGAGTGATACTGTAGTAAGGTATCAGGTCACATGTCTATGTTGTGATACTGCGAGGTGGTGTCACGCCACGTGTCTTCGGAGTGATACTGTAGTAAGGTATCAGGTCACATGTCTATGTTCTGATACTGCGAGGTGGTGTCAAGCCACGTGTCTTTGGCGTGATACTCTTGTAAGGTATCAGGTCACATGTCTATGTTCTGATACTGCGAGGTGGTGTCAAGCCACGTGTCTTTGGCGTGATACTCTTGTAAGGTATCAGGTCACATGTCTATGTTGTGATACTGCGAGGTGGTGTCAAGCCACGTGTCTTTGGCGTGATACTGTTGTAAGGTATCATGTCACATGTCTATGTTGTGATACTGCGGCTTGGTGTCATGGCACATGCCTTCGGCGTGGTACTGTAGTTAGGTGTCATGCCTTATGACTATGTTCTGATACTGCAGCGTGGTGTCATGGCACATGCCTTCGGCGTGGTACTGTAGTTAGGTGTCATGCCTTATGTCTATGTGCTGATACTGCGGCGTGGTGTCATGCCACGTGTCTTCGGCGTGATACTCTAGGACGCATCACACCACAGTGTATACTTCAGTGTTCCTCACTTGATCTCATTCTTAGACTTAAAATGTCTATTGAATAAACTTGTCATTCTATATTTGTTTAATGAAACTGGCACACATCTCATTAAATGAGGGTAAAACAGATAGCACACCACACTTTAAGGACTTTTTTGCGTGTCCTGTCATGCATCCGCTCCCGTCAACGCTTACTTAACTCCTATCCTTTATCGAGATTAAATCTCGAGGTGTACAATGACTCAACAGGCTTCTTGAAATATCGATATCTTATTATCCGGTTATTGATTTCATTTATATTATGTACAATACAAGAACATACTTACGATAAAATCTATTGAAATTAAATATAGAAATATCTAAAGCACAACTTAAAAATAGAATATCGTCATTCAAATAGTTTGCCGATACTCTAGATCACTTTAAATATTTATTCATACCTGATATTAAACTAGTCACAAGGTATACATAACTTCAACAATCAAATACAACAGGACATTGCTTTCAATGTAATCTATTGTGCAATATTTCAAACAAGTCTGTATGGTTTACCGTTAACATAATATGAGACACGGGGCGAATGATTTCTTCACGTTTACAATCAGATAAAGCTGTAATCATTTCACAGGAGAAAAATGTCCCTATAAACCACATTTACGAGCGGAAAATGTCAAACTCTATCTTTACTAACTTTTTTTATATTTCACTATCAATAATTTCATGCGTGTTCCTAATTACCCATGTTGTTTGGGATCTGTTTGTTCAGAAAAGTAGCTGTTGTTTGTCTACTGCGAGGAAGAGATTTATTTTTTTTATCCCATTACTACAGTTATCCGTCTATTATAAACATTTTTTTCGATGCACGAGAACATCAGATAGGTTATTGTTTTGTTTGCTGGTTTAACGAGTTATCGAAAATATTAATGTCATTTGTGTGGCTTGTATATGCTTCAAGCAAAGAGTCTTCAGCACTGCCTCACTTCCATATTATACAACAATGCCACTGTAACGCCTTTTATTTGTCACGGCCGTGGATTGAACCCACGACCTCCAAGGAGAAGACACTCTATCTACTTGACCGCCGGAATATTCATACATAATCCTTAACATTTAACAATAGTGGATGCATATCTTGATTTTACAATCATATATATTAGACTATACGGCTCTAATTGCATGTACGTAATTATCACAATATGGTTTTTAAAAAAAAATGTTTTATTGCATAATAACTATTATATATTTTATATCAATACATTTAAGTTAAATTTACACAATGCCTAGCTGTATTAAATAAAAAATATGATACCAATAGCAACATGATATAAGTCCTACCATGATCAATAAATCAAGACTCAAAAATCAATATTTTAAAATAGGACAGACTTGTAAAGCGTAGGCTTTGTGTGCAAGACGTCCTTTTAAGTGGTTATGTGAGAGCACGTTTGTGCAGTAATGTATTCTTTACATTTGAATGAAACATTCAAATACCTGACGCATTGTAAACATTTAAACGCCTAAGCTTGTTATATAGACTTTATCGATTACAAACCAAAACATGGTACACCACCATAACTCTTCTTTATGTGTAATGTGTATGTAATTGTGATTGGTATAATTTTATATCTTCTGTTATCTTAATTAATTTGATACATTCAAACACGTGACATTGATTATATAGAACTTATACTATCATTATCTGTCATTATACTTAGCTGACGACGGCGAATAACTTAACACAGCTGACATAATTTTATGGTACGTTTTCAATATTTAAGTTGTCCATTCGTATTTATAATGGTCTGTAGTAAGCATTCGCTATCTTAGGTGAACGTTGATTTAATAATATACAAGTAAAGACCTTATGCAAAACACTGCACCACATAGAGTGGATAATTGAGCTATATACATAGATTATCCCGCATTTAAACACAGTTTAGTAGATATGTGCTTCTTTGAGGCAAGAGCAGCCTGGATCATATACAAATAAGCAGGCAGGTTTTGAGCATGATACCCTACCTATCCACGTGACATCCTGTGTCAAAACTTATTACCAAAACTAGTAACAGACATTAAAGAAGTATAAACAGTTCAGTTTCGATATTAATGCAAGTAAAGGAAGCAAGCGTGAGTTCTAAATTTAAAAGACGTGGGCGGAGTAAAATAAATGGCGTTTTCATGCGCAAACTTGTTGATTAGGCTCATGACGCATGCCCATTTGAGCCAGGACATACTTCAAAAAGTGTCAAAAACTTGCTTGCATAACAATTAAAGGCGTTTGTTGTTGTTGTTTTTTTTTCACCCTGACTTCCTGTCAAGTACACAGGAAGAGTAGAGCTTTCATTGCTAAATTAAAGTTTAAATTCTAAAATTTGCTAAATTTCGGAAACGAACTCTTAAGACCGTAAGGAGTTTCGGAAACGAACATTTTCGTTTATAGGTTACAGTTAAAAAATATTTGACAATGCTTTCAAAATTTAATCAAATTGTCTTGTGAAAAATGTAAACCAAATAAGAATTTACCGACTTATAAGTGACAGCATATACGTTTTCTTCATAAAATCGACCGAACACGACACCTGTGTCACGATAGCGGAACACCTGTGTTACGGATCCCGGGAATTAGTGATTCTACTGAAAATATATAAGAATCTAAACAAAAAACAAACACACACAAAAAAAAAAAACATTAATTAAAATATGTGGTAATTCGGCCGCTGGAACGTCCTTAAGAGTGGCAAACGTGGCTTTTGATGCCGAATCACTGCGGTCAACTTTTCTTTTTTTTTACATTAAGACCCAAATATGCCATTCACTGTATTCAATATTCTTTTCAGATCTCATAATTTATTTCGTTAAAAATCTTTTGGAGAAGAAATTATCAATGATTTAGATGTTGTTGTTGTTTTGTCTAAACGAGAGCGACGCACATCGTAAAAAAAGGCAAAACACCACAAGTACACACAGAAAAAATAGTTCATCTTTAAGTTTAAATGTATAAGCTATCGTTTATATTTTAGATTTTATGGAATCTATCGCAAGCAACGCGACGCGAAGCGGAGCGCTGCGATATATCGGCTAGTTTGCCTATCTCGGGCCGATATCGGGCCTACGTTTGGTCAATATTGGAATGATATAGGAGAGATTCTATATATGACAGATCGTAAATGTCTCGTTAAATGTTTCTTTATATAGCAATTGTCGAATATATTTGTGATTTGATCATCTTAACAATTTTAACGGGTAAAAAAAAAAAAAAAAAAAAAAAAAACTTTAACATATTTCGGATTTACCACATCGGGCCTTACATCGGACCGAGTTAGCCCATTTTTTCAAAACATTTTTTCAACATTTTCATCTAAAATCTTGCATTTATTTAAGGGCCCAATATTTCTCAGAGATAGTAAAACTTTCAATACCAGAAATGCTACGCAATTAAACGAGAATGTAAATTTTCCTCAATGACCACATATCCGATCTTCGTTGACTTTGCATCGCATGAAAACTCATCATTTTTTTTAATATTTTGGATGGATGTTAAACATGTGCAACATTCCATAATTGTAAAAAAAATAAATGGGTGGATTCTCCATCATAAGCAAAAACATTACGAATGGTATTGAACCTATATATATTCTTCATCATAAAACTAATGTTTAGAAATTATTTTTTTCTCTGTGCCGCCACATGACTGATCACACCAGTGTCTCTATAATACTGTATATACAGAGGCCCTGATCACACCAGTCTCTCTATAATACTGTATATACAGAGGCCCTGATCACACCAGTGTCTCTATAATACTGTATATACAGAGGCCCTGATCACATTCACTTTTCATGAATGCACTCACTTCACAAGCTGAAATGCCCTTCCCGTGAAGACGCCACATTGCGGAACGTGTCACGAGGTACCACAAACACCTGCTTAGTTTAAACATAATTAGTTTATTCAAGAAAAACATGTTTATATAATTACATATCCGCTACATGTTAAGTAAGAATTAAATCGAAAGCATGAAACGCTTATAGAGATCTTCTTCCATTGTGGAGTAAATTGCAGCGTAGAAATTGGTTGTTGTTTTTTAATATAACATTAAAAATGTAATACCTGCTTCGGGGATACCAATTTCCCCGAAGTGGGCATATACAAAAAATATATCCGTGCAATGTGATCTACACTTACCTAGTTTATTTGTCAGGAAACAAAGACTTTACAAATATTAATGAGGGAGATGTGTTTATTTCTTCCGGTCATCTGCGAAGGCGCTGCTTTAAATATTTAGAGTTGAGAAAGAAAAAACGTTTTTCTAAATTTTCCGTGCGTGCATGCTTCCCACACTTCAGTCGTGCCTCACTGGAATATATTGACAGACACGAAGTCTGACAGGTCATCGTCGGAAATACTAGCCAAAGACAAAATGTATCCATCCAAAACATCCATCTAAAATACTAAAGAGAGATGCATTTTTATGCAATGTAAAGTCAACGAAGCCCGGATATGTGTCAATAAGTACTATTTAGGTAACTTTACAATCTCGTTCAATTTCTGGAATTGAAAGTTGTTAATTACATTTTCTGAGAAATATGGCCTTTAATTCATTTTTTAAATGAATCAATTTTTATATATCATTGTTTAATGAGTTTGAGACAAAAGTTGTTCAATGGTTTACAATGAAAGGTATTTAATGGGTTTACAATGAAAGTGTTTAATGGGTTTACAATGAAGTTGTTCAATAGTTTACAATAAAAGTTGTTCAATAAGTTTACAAGAAAGTTTTCGAATGGGTTTACAATGAAAGTTGTTTAATGGGTTTACAACGAAAGGTGTTTAATGGGTTTACAACGAAAGTTGTTTAATGGGTTTACAACGAAAGTTGTTTAAGGGGTTTACAATGAAAGTTGTTTAGTGGGTTTACAACGAAAATTGTTAAGCGGTTTACAATGAAAGTTGTTTAAATGGGTTTACAATGAAAGTTGTTTAATGGGTTTACAATAAAAGGTGTTTAATGGGTTTACAATGAAAGTTGTTTATGGGTTTACAATAAAAGGTGTTTAGTGGGTTTACAATGAAAGTTGTTTAATGGGTTCACAATGAAAGTTGTTTAATGGATTTAAAATGAAAGGTTGTTTAGTGGGTTTACAATGAAAGTTGTTTTATGGGTTTACAATGAAAGTTGTTCAATGGGTTTACAACGAAAGGTTGTTAATGGGTTTACAATGAAAGTTGTTAATGGTTTACAATGAAAGTTGTTAATGGTTTACAATGAAAGTTGTTTAATGGGTTTACAATGAAAGGTGTTTAGTGGGTTTACAACGAAAGTTGTTTAATGGGTTTACAATGAAAGTTGTTCAATGGGTTTACAATGAAAGTTGTTTAATGGGTTTATAATGAAAGTTGTTCAATGGGTTTACAATGAAATTTGTTCAATGGTTACAATGAAAGGTGTTTAAAGGTTTACATGAAAGTGTTCAATTGGTTACATAATGAAGTTGTTTAAATGGCTTTATACCGACAGTCATATTGACCTGAAACTGATTAATCTCCGTGATGTTCTTCGTAAGTTTCCGTGAATTATTATGATCCAAACACTTGTTGTTTGCATCAATCCTCATGCTATGAATTAGTACGGATTGCCTTGTGGTAAAGTCATCGGCCTTAAAATCACGAATACTCGATGCAAGCATGTTTTTTGTTTGTTTGTTTGTTTTATGTGTGTGTGTGACTTTTTTAATTAAAAATCATTTTCACTCATCAACTTTTTTATTCTTTGATATGTGAGTGGATGAATCCTTTATTGAATTACTGACATCTTTCTTTATTATTATATATATTTTTTTTTCTTCTTATCAATATATACAGTTGAGTATTCAGCAATAATTTCGATAAAATCGTACATATATGTGTGATCTGCATGCAATACATGACACATCACAGTCAGTGGTTAAAATTCATAAAAAAGAAATATATTAATGGTCTGAATTAGATTCGAACTTCTGACATTCAGCTTCGAAATCTAGCACATTATCATTTAGGTCAACAGGACATGTGATACACATGTGCATCTAAGTAATACATACACGTGTTGTGCCATACCTTAAGTACGCGTGTTTTACTTCGGAAACCGACAATTGCCGAATAAATGTCACTGAATATTGAGATGTCTGAGGTTAATATTGCCAGACTATACAACACAACTTTCTATAGCTGAATACTGATGTCGATAGATATCGGTCAGCGACAGAACTGTTTATGTTTAGGAACAATTGCTCGGGAATATACTATACTAATTGTATCAGACCCGGATCCAGAATTTTCAACTGGGAACGCTCAAAATATGATTGTGATGTCAGTGCTAGGGGTGATTGGGGGCATGCTCACCCTGAAAAAATATTCTAGGTTGACGGAGATGCATTCTGATTGGTATCTGGGGAAAAAGTATAGCTTTTTTAAAGTTAGGCTTATAAGTTTTCTATCGAAATCTAAGTCTTGGGGTATATTATTCTATTGCTCTGGTTGAAATGTTTGCATTAGCGTATTTTCTTTATTTTTATGTTTGCCTTTTTTTTCTGTTTTCTTTTTTTGTCCCTAGAATCAACTTCAATGTATAATTTTCTGTTTTGACAAGATTCCTGACCGCCTCGGGTGCGGGGGGTTATGGGTTCGATCCCCGGCCGCGACATACCAAAGTCATAAAAATGGTACTGTTATAGTTTCCTTGCTTGGCGGTCTGCATATAAGGGTAGTTGCAGGACTGGCTGGCCCGGTGTCAGGATAATGTGACTGGGTGTGGTATCATGCCACATGTCTACGGCGTGATACTGCAGTGTGGCAGCACTATATCTGTCGCAAGTAGACATCGTCTCCAAATGACTGAAATGCTGTCGGTGGGAAGTTTAACCCAACAAACAAGCAAGCAAACAGATCCTTAACCCACAGCCTTCTTTTCATTGCGCCGAGATACTTTAATGAGGGACGAATGACAACTCTGGTTGGATCGGATTGATGTATCAGGCGGGCAGTTAACCTAAACATGTTCTTCGAAGGACCAATGCTAGAATACGTACTCCGTAAGAATTTCTAACATGCAAAACCTTGATCGGCAGCCGGGGCTCGAACTCACAGCTCTCTTAACCAATTTATAGGTCCTTGAAAATATTTTTCTATATGATTTATAGTGCCATTTATACAAATTTTAGGATAATGGCTGTAAGGCTGGGTTGTGACTTCTGATCCAGCTGGGGGACCTTTTTGTATATTAAATCTCATTAAATATTAAACGTTAAACATAATAATAAAAAATATCCTTGTATTTTAATATTTAATTTAGCATATGAGTCCGTTTGGATTGAGCTGGTAATCATCATTTTGCGAAAATATTTCCGAAGCTCTTTATTCTTATGTTAATGTGTATATAAACATGATTATTAAAGCAACTTTTCTCACTGTTTACAAAAGACGTCAACATGCGCCAGTGTGGAATTAAATGATAGCACACCTCGTGTGTAGGGATCGGTGTAGTAAACACTGCCATATATGGCTATCACGTGAATAGGGCGGAGCAAAATTTAAAATAATGACATGCGCCGTTCGCCGTAAACTTTTAACAGTTCAATCTCAGTTAAGAAGACAAGTCTCTCAAAATCCCGAAATCTTAACAAATTAAATCGACCAGGAATTTGAAATTTCGGGCTCACTGATTGGATAGAAATTGCGGGCAAACTCTAAGTCATATAAGTATGAGGCTTGTGTGTTGGTGATACATGAGGCAGAAATCAACATGTTACTAAAGGTACACATATGACGTGTTGATGTATAGTGACGTACCGGTAGTGACATCATATACATGTAACGGTCAAGGTTGTCGTCCCAGGGGTAGAAGCTATGCATGACAATGTAGTCTCAGCAGTTGTCTCTCCCGCGGTGTAAAGGACATTCCTTAAAATATGAAACCTTATTCTTATAAACCCAATCGCGTTACTTCGAGAATCTTCGGAATTCGAGGAGAATCACTGATGACTTCATAGTAGAAGAAAACCGACCAACCATATCGCGGATGCAATCAAATAATGTCATCAGCAATTCCCTGCGAAAATATCGGAGTTAACACTTCTAAGTGCAGTACAACCGTCTTGTCGTGAAAAAAATGTCCAGGTGCCAATGTAGACTAATTACTTAGTCTGGTTCCCTGTCGCACTTAAGTAGTGTCAGGGGAAGGTAATCCATACCAGACTAACTAATTTCGAAGCAAATTACTGCGATTAAAGGAGAATAATTGAGAAAGATAACAGGTCGTGCGAGATAATCATCGCAGGAATCCGATAACGTTTGCTTGGGTCTTGCCTCACATCGGCAGTATTTCAGTCATTAGGAGACGCTGGGTATATGAAATAACCACGCTATAACGGCCACACCATGACACCGGGGCAACTCGTCCTTCAACTACACGATTTAGCAACCTCACCATGACACCGGGGCAACTCGTCCTTCAACTACACGATTTAGCAACTCACCATGACACCGGCAACTCGCTCACAAGCACTCGAATAAACCATCAACTTCATAGATTACAACCTCTGCGGCAACTCGTCCTTCAACTACACGATTTAGCAACCTCACCATGACACCGGGGCAACTCGTCCTTCAACTACACGATTTAGCAACCACTGATCTAACACGATTAGAACACGAACGGGGCAACTCGTCCTTCAACTACACGATTTAGCATACCCTTCTTCACCAAAATGCAATCACCATGAGGGCAACTCGTCCTTCAACTACACGATTTAGCAACCTCACCATGACACCGGGCAACTCGTCCTTAACTACACGATTAGCAACCCACATGACACCGGGCAACTCGTCCTTCACTACACGATTTAGCAACCCACTGACACCGGGGCAACTCGTCCTTCAACTACACGATTTAGCAACCTCACCATGACACGGGCAACGTCCTTCAACTACACGATTAGCAACCTCACCATGACACCGGGGCAACTCGTCCTTCAACTACACGATTTAGCAACCTCACCATGACACCGGGGCAACTCGTTCTTCAACTACACGATTTAGCAACCACACCATGACACCGGGGCAACTCGTCCTTCAACTACACGATTTAGCAACTCACATGACACCGGGGCAACTCGTCCTTCAACTACACGATTTAGCAACCTCACCATGACACCAGGGCAACTCGTCCTTCAACTACACGATTTAGCAACCTCACCATGACACCGGGGCAACTCGTCCTTCAACTACACGATTTAGCAACCACACAATGACACCAGGGCAACTCGTCCTTCAACTACACGATTTAGCAACCACACCATGACACAGGGGCAACTCGTCCTTCAACTACACGATTTAGCAACCACACCATGACACAGGGGCAACTCGTCCTTCAACTACACGATTTAGCAAAAGTTATCAAAAGTATCCTATACGAGGATATGCTTTATCCTCTTGACAACCACGGCCGGTTAAAAATAAAAAAAAGTGGTATAAAGTAAACACAAGGAACGTTTGCTTTATGTGTCTGTTGCACCAGAGTTTACCGCTGCAGCAAATACCTAAACCCAAAGATAAGCAACTAGGCGAAATAGCATGTATTGTCGCGCCAAAACGAGAGTTGGGCAAGTATATTCCCTGGAAAATCCAGTTCAGTGTTACTAAGCGACAGCAAAATAACAGTCACTACAACAATTTGCTATTTTTGTCTAGTTGTATAATTTTTAACCTAATTATTATGGTGTTTTGTCCTATTCTTTAGCCCGTTTAACATGAATTTGCGCAGTACTAGTGTGTGTATATACATCATTTCAATAATAAATCGCAATAAATATTCTATTTACTTGATATATTGTCCGTTTCTCCGATGACCGACTGTGTTAATGCAAAAGGATTTTTTGTAATCACATTCTAAGATACAAGCATTTATCTTTAAGCCCTGCATCGATGGATCGAGGCATATTGTTTATTGTTTTTGGTCTGTCTGTTTTCTCTCTCTCTCTCTCTGCGCTGTTGTCTTTTTGTCTGATGTCTGCCTGTTTATCGCAAATCTTTTACCTTGAGTTTACTGAAGTTATTCCACCTACTGCCTCCAAGCTTCGCATGCACCTTGATTAGCCCTACCTGCCAGGTGAACTTGACCTTCAAATGACCTTGTTCCCAAGGTCTAAGGCCCCGTTCATTCGAACGTAGCGCTTGTTGTTACTCAAAATAATCCACTTTGATGTGAGTTAAGTATGCCCAATTTGTTGCGGTGATTGTCCCGTCTCTGCGATATTGTTAAGGACTTAGGCAAGTTTGTTTTCTTATGGAAAATAATCTCATAAAAATATCTGCTAGTTAGTTTTTTTTGTAGGGTATAACGTCCCATCGACAGTATTAAAGTCATTTGGAGACTATGTCTGCTTGAGACAGTTGTAGTACTACACACTGCAGCATCACGCTGCTCACCCAGTCACACTATCTATACCTGCTTGAGACAGTTGTTGTACTACACACTGCAGCATCACGCTGCTCACCCAGTCACACTATCTAGACCTGCTTGAGACAGTTGTTGTACTACACACTGCAGCATCACGCTGCTCACCCAGTCACACTATCTAGACCTGCTTGAGACAGTTGTTGTACTACACACTGCAGCATCACGCTGCTCACCCAGTCACACTATCTAGACCTGCTTGAGACAGTTGTTGTACTACACCCTGCAGCATCACGCTGCTCACCCAGTCACACTATCTAGACCTGCTTGAGACAGTTGTTGTACTACACACTGCAGCATCACGCTGCTCACCCAGTCACACTATCTAGACCTGCTTGAGACAGTTGTTGTACTACACACTGCAGCAGCTTGAGACAGTTGTTGTACTACACACTGCAGCATCACGCTGCTCACCCAGTCACACTATCTAGACCTGCTTGAGACAGTTGTTGTACTACACACTGCAGCATCACGCTGCTCACCCAGTCACACTATCTAGACCTGCTTGAGACAGTTGTTGTACTACACACTGCAGCATCACGCTGCTCACCCAGTCACACTATCTAGACCTGCTTGAGACAGTTGTAGTACTACACACTGCAGCATCACGCTGCACACCCAGTCACACTATCTAGACCTGCTTGAGACAGTTGTAGTACTACACACTGCAGCATCACGCTGCTCACCCAGTCACACTATCTATACCTGCTTGAGACAGTTGTTGTACTACACACTGCAGCATCACGCTGCTCACCCAGTCACACTATCTAGACCTGCTTGAGACAGTTGTAATACTACACACTGCAGCATCACGCTGCTCATCCAGTCACACTATCTAGACCTGCTTGAGACAGTTTTTGTACTACACACTGCAGCATCACGCTGCTCACCCAGTCACACTATCTAGACCTGGACGTACTTTTATATGTGGAACGTCAAGCAATGGATCTATATCAGTACTATTTTTACGACTTTGGTATGTCGCGGCCGGGGATCGAACCCACGACCTTTCGATTTCAGGGCAGCCGCTCTAACCATACGGCAACCGGGACCGGAATATATGCTTATACTTAAATACTCGCAAATAAAGTCACTCCTTACAAACATTGCCATTATGAAGAGGAAAAAAACATTTAAAAAAAATATTGTGGCATTATAAACATAAACGCTGGATCATTAATAACTTGGATCTTAAATATTTGCTAAGCCCCCTATTTTCAGAAATTAAGGCGGCTGTAAGAAAGAAAAGTGTGTGTTGCTGGGTGTGCGTGTACACCCGTATGCGTGTGTATGTGTGTGAGCAGAAATTAAGTTGCCTTATAAAGGACACAGTTGCAACATGCAGACGTCTTCCAGAATACCGTATTTCATTGAAACATTGTAAAAGTCTCTTTTTATTTTTTTCTTCTTTCTTAGATTGTTTTGCCTTTTTTTTTCTTACGCCTCGTGCATTTCACACACAACATACTCCTACGTTATCAAATTTAATTTAAATATAATAAAATAATATGACCTAAGCTTTGCCCAATCGTTAGGGCATTCCGGGGTCTCTTGTCTCCGGATACGCCTTTCCCCATGGAAACCCTCTTTGTTTTCATCCGTGACGACCGTGTCCTGTAACAACGCGGTCTCCAACTTCAACGAAGAACAATGGATGTGACGTGGGTTGCAAGGCGAAGTCGACTCGACGCACGTTTAAAAAAATCACGTGATATCGCTTAAAATTCTGCGGAATGAAGGAAACACACAAAAAATGTGTTTGCTTTCGCATTTAAATTTGAATAATATTATAGTATTGCATCACGTATGCACGCGCGCTTCTGAATACCTGGTCACTGATTCTGTATCATATTAGATAAATATAAGTATTAAAACAGCAGTAATGATAATAATATAATAATGATAGGTCTATGAGAGCGCCCGCTCGTACTTTTCATATCATGAGTAAATGAAACAAATTTCTCCTTATTATTCTTCTGCTCTTATTCCATGTGACAGGAAACACATGTATACGATAAATAAATAAATAAATAAATAAATAAATAAATAAATAAATAAATAAATAAATAAATAAATAAATAGTTGTTATAAGTACACGTGACCAAGAGCACAAGCCTATTAATATTCTCCCTTTCTTCTACATAATACGTAATAACGACTGACACTTTCGTTCTTTCATTACTATTTTTATTCTATTACCATTTATTATGATTTTGAACAGCGGTTACTTGGTATGCGTGAGCGCAGACCCCTGTAAGAAGACATTGAGTTAACCGAGTAGCCCACATTTGGGTTATCGCAGGCATCAGCCCAACCAAAATGCAATAAATTCCTCAGCCTGGAGAAACCGCCGCGATTATCACGGTATTCTATTTACGAGGTAAATGTAGCCTACGTTAACAACTGGCCCCTGTCCCACATTTTTACGGAAGCACAAAACTTCGTTACTCACGAAGAACGCTCCCTAACTAGCAATCCACCAACAGCCTGATTCTCCCTGTCCATCGGGTAATTTTTGGAACAACTTATTTCACTGGCTCGTACACAGGTGAGATGCTACAAGCCGACGCTGTATTGAGAATCATATTTTGATTATATCTTTTTTTTGCCAACTGAATAGTCAACTAGAACCAGTCACCTAAAATAGATTATTATTTTAGGTAAACTTAACACGGAGATTAATTTGAACGTCCTTCGAACAGTGCATCACGTTATTCCTGTGGACTCTCTGAACTCTCTCTCTCTCTCTCTCAAAAAAAAAAAAAAAAAAAAAAAAAATGATCTTAACGCCAATGTATATTGCTCGAGCTAAACTGTAAATATGTTAATGTCATTATTTTACTTAAAGCTTGGGAAAAGTAATTAAAAGGCGAATCAAAGCCATTTTTGCTTTCGCCGTAGAATTATGTGTTAATTTAGGAACACCCTTGAAGGTTTTTTTTTTTAAATACCAAATGCATTATAAATCTGAAAAGTAATTTAAACATAAGACACGAAAAAAAGCAAGAAATTAATCTAAGACTTATGCATTATTACAGGGATTTCCAGTGCGCCGCACCAAATAGTATTCCGTGCATTGGACATTTTAGTTATATCAATCATAATAACAAGAAAACAATAAAATAAATCATATTCAGTCAAGAATTAACTTTTTATCCGATTTAAAACAATAATTGTTGCATTGAAAGTAAATAAAAGCCTTATAATGCTAAACAAATAAATCATTTCCACTGCGTGTGTTTTCTTTATACCGCGCAATTAACATTAAAAAATGTATTTCGGTAAAATATTGATTTTATATACGCATTTAAAATAATAATTTATCATATGACATTAAATATAAGCCTTAAATGATGCCTTCGGATTTTTTCCATTGTGTGTACAAGTTGCTGAGGTGCAATGCGGGGGTAAACGTGCATTCGTTTGATATAGTAATATAAAATTATCTGATGTAATTTATATCTGAAATGTGATTTAAACCTAAGACATGAATGAAAAAAATAACTTAACATTTTATTAGTCTTTTTATATATACATCGTTAGTCTATATGATTTTACATTGATCCGCAGATTTGGATATTTTGATATCATTCACAGCAACAACAAATACGTTTTAAATAAAATTTCAGTCATATAATGACTGACTTAACGTAAATAAACAATAACTTATGATTTAGAATTGGATATATGCTTTCAGTTATGTTATCTGGATAAAAATTATTTCCATTACGTGTTCCATTGTATCCATTGCTCAAAATAATTTCCATTGCGTGTTTTAGGCCAACCCGGGGAAACTCAATTTGAGTTATCGTTCTTACTACCTATACGTCTGGGAAAACAATAAGAAATCTTGACACACACACAAGGAATCAAAAAAAGATATCACTATTATTAAAATCAATTTAATAAATGCCTGTCATAATTTCAAATTTACCATTCCAGACTTGCACTACCTGCAGTCACATGGATGGGCTTTTATTTGCGATAAACAGATAACACAAGATAAATTAGGTCCTTGCCCTGCACATCTAAATTATTCTCATGGAATGTGCCACGGAAAATGAATATAGATCCAAAACCGATCAGCCAAACGAACCTAAGCAAACCAAAGATTTACTCTACTAAAAGCTCCACAAGAAGTTGTGTGGAATTTGATCCACAGCATTCTAGTGACAGAAAACTGGGTGCAAATTTCTATATTGTAAAAAAAAATGTTAGAAATAAAATAGTCCCCAAAACAGGACATTCTGTTTATATATTATTAATTGAACAGAAAAAAAATACAGAAAAAAATGTCATGAAATGATAACTTACAATATTCTTTTGCTGGGTATGATGATTTATATTCCATTTACATTTATTATTATTTGAACTTTTTAAATCATTCCTCCACTTATTTTAATGAAAATAAGTAATGATAATTATTAAACTACAATAAATTTGAATAATATAATTAGAAACCAAATGTCACTGTAAAACTTCCATTCAGGGAGCAAGGTTAAACTCTTTTTGAATTTTCGCCCAAAGGGCTTTATCAAAAATCAAAGAATGTACAAAACAATACATAAATAATATGCATTTTGACTAAAAACAATATGTCGTAATATAAACATAATCAGCAAATGACGTCATGACCTTGACGTCATATATATTATTGCGCCAAAAAATCACAGGAATTTTGTACAAAGCAGCATATTATATGATCAAGCATGCAATTCATGAGGGACATACACATATAGATACATACATGCATGGACACTCATACACATATACTTGCACGTATCTTGTATGTATACATCCATGCATACATAAATACACCTACCCACTCTAAAGAAAAACAATTTCGACCCAATAGTAGCTTCTTTAAATAACTACTTGTACATGTTGTGGCGAACTGGTACTGTGGTAAGCTTTGGGTAACTTTATTTATTTTATTTATAAAATATAATTGCAACTTATACTCATCCCCAAGACGGTTTGTGGATTGGACCAGTACTTTGCGCCTTGGAAAGCCATAACAATCCTGTCTCCACCGGAGGTTCGAACCCACAACCTTCGGACCCGCAGTCATGTAAGTTACAAAACTGTCACTGGACCACGGCTTCGTGAACCTTTATATATTGAATCAATCTTTGCTGTTGTCAACAAGATGTAAATCTTTGACTCATTTAAAATTGCATTTGGATTTATGTAAAGTTACATTGTTTCTGTATTAAAAGTTGACATATATTAATTGTTGTCAATTTATTTATTTTTTATCTTTTTTATTTTTTTACATAATGACTGGTATGTATTTAATCAGTAAGCTAGGCTTAACGTCACCCAGTGACTTTAGCACTGAATTTTCGTGCCTGGTTACAGTAGATTACTGGTAAGCATTGAATTTGTGAAAATACGAACTGCTCAGAATAATGCGTGGGCCGGTCAGCAAACCGAGAATAGTTTTAGTTAAAACTTTTTTGTCCGTTACTAAAATTTGAAAGTGTAATGTAATGTAAGTGTAATGTTTACTGATTAGGAAAAGCGGAAAATAAAGTGCTTTCCATACAAACAATATTGAAATTAAGGTAAAGTCCCTGTAATGGCTCCGCTTTGTCTTGGACCACTTAACCTCTACCAAGATAACCAAAGTACCCTAATGAAACATTAAGAAACCTTGGTTATCTCCGTGAAAGGCCACGAGGTCCGAAATGTTGCGGAACCATTACAGGGATTTTACCCTAATAATAATAATAATAAATAATAAATGATAATTAGTTTTTGCTCCACACAATTATACATATACCAATCTTGCTCATTTCAAAAGCAAGAACAAAAATAGATATAACTTGTTTGTTCATTTTAAATGGTTAGTATCTGCTTATAACATGTTTATAAATTAACATTTAAGGTATCACATACGATCATAAGATATACATTGCACCTAATAAATCATGGAAATCAATATTGGCTCTGAAAAAAAAAGTTGATTAGTTCATCCAAGCTTATTCAAACGGTGTTCAATGGGGTTCAATTTAGTAGACTGAAACCCACGGTATCACACGAATATAAGTTTATGAATTAGACAAATAAATAGTTTTGTAAGATCTTCCAGTCCAATGTAGCTGCTGCACACAGCAATAGCTCATGCTTTGAATCGTTGCTTTTGTGACTGTGCTTTTGTAAGCCGACATTTCGACAATATAACAGTAAGAAAATGAGTATGAGCTGCTAGTTAACTTTTTATACAATCTTAATTATGTCGATATGTCGGTGGTACAGTACAGGCTGCCAACTGGTAAAAGCGTCTGTCCCATAACCGGTATGTAGTGGGTTCGATCTTCGACCGCGACATAATTCCTCTGTTTGGCGCTCTGCAAATACAGGCCTGGCTGGCCTGGTGTCAGGATAATATGACCGGGTGTGGTATCATGCCATATGTCTGCGTCGAGATATCGCGGTGAGGCAGCACTATAATTATCTATCTAATTTAGACACTATCCCAAAGTTACAGCAATATTTTTTGGCAAGTTAAACCCAGTGGAACACATATCTAGGTTGAGATATTCAACCTGTGGTTAGTTTTAAATTATACGATTCCTTAAAATTACCCTAACGACAATGAAAAGCTAAAGCCAGTTGTTATATGATACCTTTTACAATCTTTCTAAGTGCAAGACGTTTAAAATATAATGGTATAATGTATGTCGTAAGAAAGCTGACTCAATTTTTGTATTAATTCATTTTCGGGTAAAGTATTCACCGATCTCAATATTAAATACATATAGCTACATTATATATTTGAATGCTTTTCCAGACATTGTTGTTATGCTCTGCTTATAATTACTTGTTGTGTATATGTTCATGTTTATGAAAACAGACACGTGCTCCGGTGACCGTGTGGTAAGAACGTCAGTCCCGTAACCCGGGGGTCATGGGTTTGATTCCTGGCCGTGACATAAGTCGCTAAGGTACTAATATATTAACATGTGCTTGGTGCTCAGCACAAAAGGATAAGTCTAGTGTTAAGAGTTGTGTAGCATCTTATATAGTAATATACTATTTAAACTAAACGTGCTGTCGTGTCCCTAGACTGTAAACAGAAAAATATAATCAAGATATTTATTAAGTATTATAATATCGTTAAACAAAGCGACCCTTTATCATATGCCCAAATTAATATTGTGCTAAAGACTATATCATCACCTATAACATCAATCTCACCCCTTTTTTATCATCAACACCATCATCATCATCACCATCATTAACACCACCACCATCATCATCATCATTCCCCTACTTATCATCATCATCATCAGCCCCCTCATCATCGTCATCATCCTTTCCCCCTACTCATCATCATCAGTCATCATCATCATCCCTTCCCCCTACTCATCAACACCATCATCGTCACCGTCATCATCATCATCACACTCACTCAGCCCCTCACCGCGTGGATTCGAATCCCGCAAGGGTCATTCATATTTTCATGTTAGGAAGCCTTCCAGCTGGCTTGCGGTAGGTCGGTGGTTCTACCCGGATGCCTCTGTGCATTCGGGATCTTCCTCCACCTGTAATTACCTGGACGTCGCTACATGACTGAAATACTGTCAAAGCGACGCTAAACTCAAAGAGTCAAGTCAAGTCCCTATTAATTGTTGTCTTCAATTTCATTATCATCATCATTATCATCATCATCATCATCATCAACAACATTTATTACACAATCCGACATCGATTTACGTTCTCCTTTCACTATATTTAAACTTGTTTAATGAAATTCAGCTGTTTGAATCCAAATAATATCTCCACGTCACAATAGATATACCCCTACATACGGGACCTGTCGACGGTTAACAACGCACGTAAACAAATCGGACTCGCCTCGCCATTTTTCTTCCATGAAACCTGAATACCAATACTAATAGGTGAGTGATTGTTTTTCTTTTCTTTTCTCCCAAACTTATTAGAGATGGTTTAAGTATGTAGAACATATATATTGTTTTAGACACGTGTACATTTATTTCATCAAACAGTATCGTTTATTGAGTTCTATAACCTAGCAATCTGTACATGAATGTAAACATATAAACATGTACACGTTTGGAGATAAAGAATGCGTATTTTGTATTTCAAAATTGTTATTTCTAGTGATATGAATTGAAATCTGTAAAACCTTATCTACCAATCTTGTAAACATTTATTTGATCGCCATAAGCCTACAAAAAGATCTCTCTATACTCATAAAAAAATCTCTGACTGGACCAAAACTGTTAAAGAAGTGTGACGATGCGTCGTCACGGGTATAAGTTCAATCTCTGACAACTGCGTCAGGGAGTCGACTCTTTGGCTCAGTGGTTAGAGCATTGGGTTATCACGCCGGCGGACCGGGTTTGATTCCGGGCCGGGCCGTGTTCGTTACAGAAGTTTCTGTAGAATATATCAGTAACATCAGTGAAATGATATTTCACTTAATTTATCAGAGCAGTTTTGCACACACAAAAAAGTGAATTACGATATCGTGTATCAATAATGTTTTATCCTACTTTCGATTTCAAGTCTAAACAAGTTTTACAGTAGGCAGTATAGATTTTCAAATACTCGTATACTGTTTCAAAAATTGCCTTCCTTGATAAAACATTGCCGGATGGTCGTGGGTTAGATCCCAGGGTGTGACCAAACTCGTTAAAATAATATTGGATAGCATATAAGTCTAGTTCCAGGACCTTTTGGTGTGGTATCAGGATAACGTGAATGAATCTATAGAACAAGCGCGGATCTAGTATTATAAGCCGGGGGCGTCATGTTTTTGTGATATAGCCAAAAACGCGAGGAAGGGTGTCGGATAGTTTCTCCCTCGTGCTGGTGGGAGTTTTGGGGTCTCTCCAAAGACAAGTTTGATTCTTAAACGCAAAATGGTGCTTTCTGGTGCATTTTGCAAATTTCGGCTAAATTGTCGAATTCTTTATTTCCCGAAATGAGGCATATTAGGTTCAAACTTTCCATCAGTGCGAATGTGTGTCATTCATACCGTTCGGAAACTTAAACGTTAGCCATAACATTTTTATTCCTAAATGGGTTTACTTTATACTTGGGCACAACAATCTTTTGAACAAGACCTTCATCCTGACCTGTCTACATCCTGGCGTGCGTTCAGTATGCCGAACCGTATGCAACCGGTCGCTTACAGTCAGCTATGAAGTTGTTCTAGGACCATATATCATGCTGTTCACGTGCACCTTATGCTGTAGATGGGTATACGTGAACATCGTGAATTATGACACTGATACAGCTTAATAGCTGACTGTAAACGTACGGTTGCATACGGTTCGGCATACTGAACGCATGCCTGGCCTATCTACATGCGCCGTGATATAACTTATGCATTTTTGGGTGTACCTCATACCTGTTTACATGAAACCCGTCCTAAATAATTATTGTCCTATTTACAGAGACAATTTACAATACTACATCGAACGTCAGATAGATAACTGGTCCAATATGACTAAGCGCGGCATGAGATAACGCCGATGTACATGATAGCCTCGTGTACATGCAGGATTAACTCGTGATTTTTGCCGATAAGGGTTTGACTGGTGTTAGTAACATAGATGTTCAAAGGCAAACATATAGAATGAGTGCTTACTGATATTGTTTTTAATATCCATTGGAACTTACCGTAAATGGGTATTTGATTTCCAATCTCGCCCGGGTCTCGTTGAAATCTCGTTGGCCGCGCGATAGGCGATATGGACAAAGGATAAGCTGCCAATCTCTGTGTTTAAGTCTCTGCTAAAATCTTGCATTTTTAGATACCCCATGGACTTCTAAAGCTAATTTCAATATTCAATACATCTCGCTTTTTTTGTTTCTTTTGATGAGTTTCTTTTTTTTTTTTTCTTTTTTTTTTCTGACGCAATGTTTTTTTTTTTTTTTTTTTTTTTTTTTCATGTTTTCTAACAAATCGAATGAAACTTCTAAACAAAGCTAGATGCTGGAACACAGATATATAGCCTATCTATCCCGACCCCTTTTTACATTTGCAGATATTTTAACTCATTTTTTTTTATTTTCTTGAAACGATCCATCGTCGAATACCCCAGATTAACTTATTCATAATGATAGATGATCTGTCGATCGACAATGAAAATGATCAGTGATGTCGTGATATTGAAAAACATTGAAGGTGTATAGTGCCTATATGATCTATGGGCATTATGTGTGGAGCTTTTTGCGACGGTGACTGATTACGTCATGGTTTGCATGTAGCCTTATACAAAGTAACCAGTGATACTGACTCTACCTATCACGGTTACTGTCAATTAAACGGGAGTCGGATCCATAATGCAAGGACAAAGACAAAGCGTATGGCTTACGTGATAAACTGAAAATATGTTATTGTTTATATTTTAAATTTACGGATTTATCGCAATATAAACGATAACGAATACATACATGTATAAGATTGTCATCTTGACCCATAGAGATTTGGCGGATAATCCCCTCCGTAATGAAGGGAAGTCTGTAAAATTAAATTAACTAATTCCTAGTAATGATTAAAGGGAGGTAACAAATACAACACTACTAGTAGGGCTAACACCAATAATCTCCCATTATATCGCTTGTGCACGCGATAGATTTAGTTACCGAGAGCGAAAGTGATAACATGAATATCAAAAGGTCAATTCACTTTTAATTCATTTAAGAGTTATTCCTTTTTACTAAGTCAGATAAATATTTGAAAACAAATCAGTAGTTTGACTGGAACAACTCGAGATTTAAACCCATTGATGCTGAAAACACTACTCTGCATACATCGACTGGAGAGTACAGGTTGAATTAAACATTAAATATAAGTCTTTAATAATGCTTTTGTATTTGTTTTCATTGCGTGTTTTGCTGAGGTGCAATGCGGGGGTAAAACGTACACTCATTTGATATAATATTGTATAATTACCAAATGTAATTTATATATTAAATTTAATTGAAACACAAAATATAAACGAAAACAATAAAATGACATTTATTTATCTTTCACATATACATTTTCATATGATTTTTAATTGCTTCGCAGGAAATATATTCTACCGCGCAACAGTGATATCATTCACAACAACAAAATAAATAACTTTGTAATAATTTTCAGTCATATAATGACTTACTTCATGTAAATAAACAATTATATTATAATTTAAAATTAGATATAAACCTTCAGCAATGCTATCTGGAAAACATGATTTCCATTGCGTGTTACATTTCATCCATTGCGCCAAATATTTTTAATTGCGTGTTTTAGGCTAACCCGGGAAAACTCAATTAGAGTTATCGTTCTTGTTTCCTGTTAAATGAAATTGAAACTCGTGTGAAAATAACTCAGAAATCTTCAATCCAGCTCATTAGGGAGAGGTACATACACACATTCCATTTTTATTGATTATTTATTATACTGTATTTATCAAACTGCCATCATTGTTAGAGATGTAACGCGGGTCTCTTTATAACGTATAATTTCAATAGTGGGTGGGGGTAGATACTTTTATCTTCAGAAAACCCAATGCAGTGAATGATAGTTTAAAGCACGAATTAGAGTCAAATCATGCCGAACGATTGGCATTATTAATGTTATTATTTTTTATAATATCAATTTATTATTATAGACTATGTGTTTAAGCTTTGACGAAAACTTCTACTTTCGTTTTCGTATTTAGGACATTTTGTAATAAACCATGTACGTCTATTTGATATACTTGTTTGTGTAGTAAATAATAGATGTAGATTTATACATTGCTGTCATTGTTTAAGCTTTATTCTCGATGAGGATTAAATATGTTTTAATAAATAATGATAATCGTAATGTGTTGCTCAGTTCCACAGAATAAATTTATCCTTTTAAAGAATGACTGGTAAAAAAAAAACTTATGAACAATGATAGATGTAATAATTGAGAATCATACAACAAAAAGATTATCAAGTTCAATTGAGACATGTGAATGTAATCTAACAATTTAAGAAAAAAAAGCCAGACAGGGATTTGAACACATGACCCCTCAAATGGGTTGAGTAAGGTTGGTCAAGAGAATAAATTCACTGCTCAAATGATTCATAAATACTTTGTGGATTATTGAACGGCCATAAACAAAAACATCCACCTCAAATTCTGAGTTAATAAGGTCCTGGGGTCACAGTACAGAGAACAAATATATATATTTTTTAATCCAGTGGCAACACATTTAGTAAATGGTAAGACCAAAATAATCAGACGAGAAAAATGTATAGCAAGACCAGGTCTTAAGTGGGTGCACTTCAGGGATCGACACTGACAGTGTCCCGAAATCTCGAGGACAGTCAGGACACCAAAAATAGGGAAGGGATTCCAGAATTGACATGTCAGATGTTCCGTTGCAACACTTTTCCTATTAAAAATACATTTAACAGCCACATTTGATGGAAACCTATGTAATCATTTCATAAAACTTTCTTACTAGTAACCCTCTTTCATGAATCATAACTTAGTCACCAATTGTTATATGAATAAAGCCGTCATATGTCTGAATGACATGACAGGGACTCTTTAATTTTCAGGAGGGACTCCTGAATTTCAAAGCAAGTATTCTGCAAGGTTATGCGGCTAAAAAGTCAGTGTCAAACACTGGCACTTACACAAATCTCTTACTTTGGGCCACATGCTGCATTTGGAAAGTGTCCCTGAATTCATAGGACATAACAAATTGCTATGATCTTTTCAAATCAAAAGGCGGTATGTACAGATGAACCCCATTTTGGCACCAAATGTAACCAGGTAGAAAGAATGTGAAAATGGACCAGGATTCGAACACAGGACCCGTGGCATACAATGCGAGAGCATACATGCATGTGTATTTGAAATTTGTCCATGAAAAAAAAAATATTGTTATACCCAAGTGTGATATACACTAGAGAACTATACTGTAACGATCCCTCATTTTGCCAGGAACTAGAACCAGTACCATACAGATTTAATTAGAATATAGGTTTGCCCTCCGTCTGTCCATCCGGAAATCTGGATCCCGCAATAAATTATAAACCGTTTAAGATAAAATTACGAATAGATGGCAGCATGGAGATTCTGCATGCCACTTTTTTTTCTTGGACCAAAATTCAGGTTGCTATAATAACAGAAAAAATATACACCTCACCGATAGTTGACTCATGTGTTGCGTGCAACACCAGTTATTATTGTTTACACAAATCTCACAGCGACAAAGGTTACTAATTGGGCATTACATAATCAAGTGTAGAAAATATACAGTCGTGTAGAAAATATAGTCATATTATCTTACCAATATTGGCTACTTGAAGTGACTAAATGAAGGCATCTGCTGAAAGGTTTGAGATCTTGTTTGATGGAACTGGTATTGCAGCTGAATTTCTTTATTTGAGACTCAGGATAATGTGATAAGTTGTGGTAAACAGGTAATGCCACTTTCCTGTTGAGTGTGATATTTGCATGAGCAGCACAATATCTGTATATATTGTCCCTAAAACAACTGAAATACTGTTGATGTGTCTTTTTAAACTGATTAAACAAGGATTTTTGCTAGGAAAAAAACTTTGCCATTGCATTGTTTTCATCTTCCTATGGTAGTAATTATCCTACAAATGCAATTACATGTATATACATGACAAAAATGTTTATAGGTAGTACCTATAAACATTTTTGTCATGTATATACATGTAATTGCATTTGTAGGATAATTAAAACATGTTATCCTTTAAGGTAATCCATCCATAATTAAATCATAATCATGATCCATGAAATGCTTAAAACAACTTCAGTTCAGATGCAAGCATCCACTGACATTAAATAAAAGGCTATTTTGCTTTAAGCCTATAATGGCTTGCATTTACTATACAATTCCCACTATCACTTCATGGACTATGATCACCATTAAATGATGGATGGTTTACCTTAAATGCAAGTTTATCCTTAAAAGTTGGGTACAGATTATTTAAATTTGATTCTTGTATTTAGTGCTCTAGATAAAAGCAACTATTAACCAGGAAATTATAACTTGACAATGTATCAAGTCACTTATCTAATGGCCTTATATCACAGAGAGGCATAGTAATATGGTTGTATCATGCTGACATAAGTTAGAATTTCCTTGATTGGTTTTCTACATTATATAACATACAGAGTACATTAATGACAGATCAGTCTTTGAATTGACTGAGATACCTTTATTTTATAATTTGTGGAATTTGTGATTTTAGTTTTTAGGTATTACATATATATAATTATATTTTATGTTTAAATATAATTATATTTTAAACATATATATAATTATATTTTATGTCTCCCATATTTTATCCTGAGAGGTTTTGTACTATTATTTTTACAATATTTTATCATTTGTAAAAATATATGTACAAAAGTGAGACTTTAATATACTGTGTGTCTGTTATGGTTATAAATATGGGTGATTGATTGTGAAATTCTGAAAATAGTGTACATGTGCAGCCCTTGGCACTTACTTTTACAAAACTATCAAAATGAAAAAAAAAAAAAACTGTTTAAAATTCATGTTGCAAATCAAACGGAATTATATGACAGTTTTAATACCTGTCTAGACTCCATGTATGTGTTATTCCTCTTCAAATAGGAACCATTGAACTCCATTTACTTATGTATAACACTTCAAAATAGCATACATACATATATTCCATATTTTATTTCCATTTTAGAATTCCACATTAAGCAACTGCTAAGATTTTCAACAGGTATTCTTACAACTGTTGTTTTTCTGGTGTAAGTTGGTTGTTTATTTGGCTAAAAATGGAATGGAAGTTGTAATTTGCTGAAAATTTGCTTGCATCTTATGCCTCAAATCCCTTTTTAGCTCAGTTAAGCGCTTGTGCTCAGGGTGAGCTTTTGTGACCACTTTTTGTCTGTCGTGCATTGTCCGTCATCCGTCGTCAACAATTGATTATGAACACTCTAGAGGTCACAGGTTGGCCCAATCTTAATGAAACTTGGTCAGGATGTTTGTCTACATGATATCTCGGATGAGTTCGAAATTGGGTCACATGGGGTCAAAAAATAGGTCACCAGGTCAGATCTTATAAAAAAAACCTTGTGAACACTCTAGAGGCCACAGTTTTGGTCCAATCTGAATGAAAGTTGGTCAGGGTGGTTGCCTACATAATATTTTTGAAAGATTCGAAATTGGGTCACGTGGGGTCAAAAACTAGGTCACCAGGTCAAATCTAGGAAAAACCTTGAGAACACTCTAGAGGCCACAGTTTTGGCTCAATCTTCAATAGATTAATTTGGTCAGGATGTTTGTCTACATGATGTCTCGGAGGAGTTCGAAATTGGGTCATGTGGGGTCGAAAACTAGGTCACCAGGTCAAATCTTAGAAAAACCTTGTGAACACTAGAAGCCACAGTTTTGGCCCAATCGTCATGAAACTTGGTCAGGATTTTTGTCTACATGATATCTCGGATGAGTTTGAAATTGGGTCATGTGGGGTTAAAAACTAGGTCACCAGATCAAATCTTAGAAAACCTTGTGAACTCTCTACAGGCCTACATTTTTGTCCCGGTCTTCATTAAACTTGATATGAATGATGACTGCATGAATTTCCAGTTGAGTGCAAATTCAGGTAGGATCATTATTATGTAGGTCACTTAGTCAAATTTTAGAAAAACACTTTAGATGCCAGATTTTTTTTCATTATGCCTAACACAGCCATCTTACTCAGGTGAGCGACACAGGGCCATCTTGGCCCTCTTGTTTATTGTTGATGTTGTTGTTGGAAAAAAAAGCACCAGGAACAAAAAATGGTGCCACGAATGTGAGTGACGAAAATTTATGGTACCCAGTATATATGGCACCAAGATTTTATGGCAACTTACCTTAATAAGTATGGAGATTGACAAAAGTAAACATGTCCTTTTAAGATGGATAAATATTTATAAAAGGTAAATATGCGGGATTTGGTAATTTTATGTTGTTATAATAACCCACATAGAAAGCATTAAGTCTGATACAAAGCCGTGTAACATCTAAAAGTCACATCATGCTACCCCTAACAATTAGCTCATTGCAATTCTTTCCCTCTTTAATTCTCTTACCTGCAGTTAATAAGATTTCCTTCAATATGTATTATCTTTATCAAAAAGGCGAACTAAACAACAATACATCATGTATTGTTGTTTAGTTCGCCTTTTTGATAAAGATCCCATTGTGTTTTGAAAAAAAAAAGTTTTGGAGATAAAAGAAAACAATGAAAAATCTGATAACACAATTATTATGTTTATCCAAGTGGAATTTTATTTCAATATTATTACAATTTTAATCCGTGTCTCTACATAACCAATTTATCTTTGAAAAGATATTTCTTGTATTGTTAATAATCCGGTCAGAATGGATAATACATACATGTCTACAAAAACAAATTCTAGATCTTATATCTTTTATTTGGATTAATTTCAATGTTACAGAAGGAAGCTTCATATTTTGAATTTCATTATATTTTCTGAAAAAGAAATGCTTTTTTTTCTTTATCAATTGCACTTACAACTGCCCTTTTAGGGCACCTAACTATGCCCTTTTCATGTCCTGGGGGTGGGGAAGAGCTCTTTGGAGTCAACAAAATGCAGGCCTCTCTATGGTATACATGTGCATATTAAGAAATTAATAACAAAATTTAACTGGGATCCATGTTTGTCTGAGGAGACTTGGATGCCCGTTTTTGAAGTTTTTCAGCAATATGCAACTGAAATGCGAGCTTCATTGGCATTTTTTTTTTTTTTTTTACTTTTGGTAAAGATTAACCTGAAAAAGCAACATTACAATAATAAGATTAGTGATCAAATGTTCTTGAAACAAATTCAATTATTTAAACTCTGCAAAAAATATTTCCAAACAACTTATCAAATCTGCACATAAATGCAAAAACACCTTTTTTCTCTTATGTTTACTTTCCTCTCCCATTAGTATTATCAATACTTTTTGGTAACATTTAGTAACTCATTTTGTTATCCTTTGATTCTAAAAAAGAGTTTTATTATTTACATGTAAAGATATGCATTTTCTGTTTATTAAAAATCTTACATGTATGATGCTTGTAAATATGAACTCTTTGTAAGATAGTCAGTGGGATGCTTTCCCAAACCACTGCTATCTAAGAACAGGGATAATAAAATGAAAATCTTGATCAAAAAAAAAAAAAAAAAAAAATCTGCACATAAATAAGACACCCTCTTGACTGGAATGAGAACAAAAAATCCAACCAGGAAATCCCCCAGAGGTCTTATTTAAAGTCTTAATTTGAAAAATTTTCCAGGGGGAGAGCCCCCAAACCCCCCTTTCAGGAGGGGGTATCCCCCTCCCGACCTCTCCCCTTTATCGCTTTGCGAATCAGATGCCCCTTTGGGCCGCTAGCACCCTTCCCTTTTCAAATCCTGGCTGGACCACTGACATGTATATCATTATTTTATTTAACATTTGTATCTGACAAAAAATTAAGTGACCCAGCAGTTCTGCAGTTTGATGAGCTCCTTTAAATTGAGGCACATACAAAACTTCTGTGCTTTCAGTGCTTTGATTGCAGTATCCGCGTTTAATTCATTTAGAGTTGTCTCTCTTTTTCTAAGAAAAGAAAGCAGAAACAAATCGGGACAGGCAGAAAAAAAGTTGAAAATTCACAGGTATCACTCGGTATATTGTGTTTCTTTAATGCACCAATCAGTGAGTGATTATGTTGGTTGGCAAATCAAGCATGCAAACGAAACGTACAGCAGTCTCATCTTTTTAAATATCGTCGGATTGGTCCTTATCCCTGAATACATTAATTTTGTATAAATACTAAATAATGGCCTTCATTTGTTTATTATAAATATAATAATTATTTATTATAATCAATACGTATTGAACTGTATTGATGATTTACGAATACAAGTATGTATAAGATTGTCTATTGAAACAGTTTATGCTACTTTCGATTTCGAGTTAGGACATGTTTCACATCTGCTTCTCTCTCTCTCTCTCTCTCTCTCTTATTCAGATCATTTCATATCTGGTATGAGGAGAACGTGAATGTTGTATAAAGGGAGTAAGGATAAACAGAAATAAAGCTGTGTTTCTTGTGGCATGACTAAAATGTGGCACCTGGTGCATGCCCCACTAAAATTTCCCGACCATACATAAATGTAGACATAACCTACAAACACCCACAATAATGCACGATTTTACAGTTTAAAATTAAAAATAAAATCAAAGAGGAGTTCCCCCTGATCACCAGTGAAACCAAAGCTAGGCCCTTCTCAATGCTCAGGCAAAGCATTGTCACTACCTACATTTTTTATATAGCCCCCCCCCCCCCACCTGAACTTTTTGATCCGGTACAGTAAAACCTAGCTCCCCCCCCAACACACACACATGCGCCTGTATGATGTTTTGTTATTTTTTTTTTTTTTTTTTTAATCTATGGAATAAGCAGAATAATTATAGAATTGTACATGATAAACTTGAAATGATCTTTAATATCATGCTTGCATATTTTAAAATCATATTACATCTATAATCGTTTGCAATTTATGCACGGGTCACCAGTGTACTGGTAATTAAGTAGTTTATCCCTTAGTTGAAAGGACTTGGGTTCAAACCCCTTTCGAAACATACCAAAACCATTAAGTCGGCAATGCTATATTGTCTATGCATTGCGTTCAGCATAGTTGCTTAGTTCCGGGACTGGTAAACCCCCGGTGTCAAAACAATATGACTGGGTGTGGTGTAATACCATTCGTCTACATGCAAGCACCTTAGCAGTACCAGGCCGTCAACTGATTCCTATATTTTCCTATAATTTTTAAAGAAATCCTATATTTTTGAAAACCTATATTTTCCTATATTTTGATTTTTTTTCTATATTTTTGGCCAAATAATGTCGCAAATCAAAATGAAAGAAAAAGTGTATTTCTGCCTCTAGATAACTACAAATTTGCAGTTGAAAACTGTCCTTTATCTGTCAGAGCATCTCCATCTTTGCAAGGTTCAGTGGCTAATCCATTTGGACATCTTTGATGCAGGGTTTGCCAATCTACAAATTGTAAAACAATATCCCAGCTAGGCCAAATTGTTAAAAATTCTTCTGCTTCAGGGGTGGGGATGGGGGCATATGATGTTGATCAGCTATCTTTGACTACCAAAATGATAAAATTGAAACCAGTCATCAAATTAGGAATATGCATTTAAGGCATATTCTTACTTGCACTAATATATCTTGTTTACAGCAGTCATCACTTAGAGGTCTAAAAGCTTCAGTATACTTGTAAAACATGAATGTTGGAAAATTAATATGAAACTATAAAATCAGAATTTACATCAGTACTTGAAATTAAAGCAAACTTTGTACTTAACAATATTTATTTATGACAGTGAATGGAGTTTTGCATAATATTTCAATAAAATATTTTAGATATTTAAGGAAGATACAAGATAATTTTTATAATAAAAACATTCTGATCAAATTGTATTTTAATCTGACTCTCTAAGCAGTCTCATTAGTTTCAGATCTGAAGAAATATCATCAATGGAAATACATTTCAACATATTTTGTAATGAATAGATTTCAGAAAAGAAAAATGTTCCATGTAACACAAAACAACCAATTTGGAATGCCTTTTTTCTGGAAGATATTAGAAATGTTGTTCTTTTCCAAATCTCACATGCATGTTGACCTTTTTGGGGAGATTTACCAGCGTTTTTCATATGCTGGATGAAACATTATTAGCTATATTTGGCTGTCTGTTTTTAGCTCACTGAGCACAAAGTGCTCAAGGTGAGCCTTGTGATCGCACTTCGTCCGTCGTCAACAATTTGCTTTAAACGACATCTCCTCTAAACCGCTGGACAGATTTAGTGAAACTCTTGAGAAATGTATTTTGGTGAGGACTTACAAAAGTTGCTAAAATAATTGATCCATGAAGAACTCTGGGTTGCATGGCTACAAAAACAAAAATAATTTGAAAAATTACAAATTCCTCTTTCAAAACTACTGGCCAATTTCAAAATAATTTGGTACAGATGTCTTGGTCAACTCTACCAAAGTTGCTAAATTATCTGATCCGTTAAAAAACATGGCCGCCAGGGCGGGGCTATTTGCCCTTATGTATATAGAGAACACTATTAAAACAACTTCTCTGAACCACTCGACAGATTTGATTAAACTTGGCAGGGATGTCTACGGTCAACCTTCACAAATGTTGCTAAAATTAACTTGATCCATGAAAACTCTGTTGCCATGGAACAAAAGCTAAAAAAAAAAAAAACTTTAAAATCAATCCCTTCAAACTACTGGCCAGATTTCAAAATAATTGGTACGATGTTCCTCGTAACACTCTACAAAGTTATTATAAGAATTATTTAAATCTGTAAAAAACATGGCCGCCAGGCGGGGCTTTTTGCTTTATATGTATATAGGAAAAAACATTTAACAAAATTCACTTGAAAACCACGACAGAATTTGATTAACATCGGAGTGAGATACCTTGGTCAACTTACACAAAATTTGCTAAATAAAGCTTACCATTGTAGAACTCTGGTTGCATTGGCTCAACAAAATTAAAATAATTTGAAACTTACCAAATTCATCACTTTTCCAAAACTATACTGCGCCATATTTTAATAATTGACAGATGTTCCGCAGGTCAACCTCTACAAGATTGCTCAAAATTAATCTCGATTTGTATTTAAAAACATCCCAGTGCCACTATTGCTAATTTTCCGGGGTCAAATCAACACCCCAAACCACCGAATTTGTAAGCAGGAGACTTTGAAACCTTCCAAATTCAAGATTTACTAAATTTCAAAATTCTTTGCTGGCAATAAATATAAACATTAAAATCATCTTCTTCAAAACTATGCCAGTTTAAATAAATTGTACAGATGTTCCTTGGGTCAACTCTACCAAAGTTGCAAATTTCTGATCCGTTAAAAACTGGCGCGGGGCGGGTTATTTGCTTATATGTATATAGAGAAACCTTTAAACAACATCTCCTCTGAAACCACAGGACAGAATTTGATTAAACTTGGCAGGGATGAACCTTGGGTCTTGCTAAAATAAACTTGATCCATGTAGAACTCTGGTTGCCACGGCAACAAAAAGAAAAAAAATGAAAACTTTAAAAATCATCTTCTCCAAAACTACTGGCCAGATTTTAGAATAAATTGGTACAGATGTTCCTTTGGTCAACCTCTACCAAAGTTGCTAAAATTATTCTGATCCGTAAAAAACATTGCCGCCAGGGGCGGGGCTTATTTGCCTTATATGTATATAGAGAAACCTTTAAACAACATCTTCTCTGAAACCACTCGACAGAATTTGATTAAACTTGGCAGGGATGATCCTAGGGTCAACCTTCACAAAAGTTGCTAAAATAAACTTGATCCATGTAGAACTCTGGTTGCCATGGCAACAAAAAGAAAAAAAAATGAAACTTTAAAAATCATCTTCTTCAAAACTACTGGCCAGATTTTAAAATAAATTGGTACAGATGTTCCTTTGGTCAACCTATTTATCTCAGGTGAGCGATTTAGGGCCATCATGGGCCTCTTGTTCAAATGTTTTGTCATCAGACTCATCACTCTGGTGTTGTCATTGGCATCATCGTTGTGGTGAAAAACTTTAACCTTGGCTATAATAACTTCTAAACTATTAAATCTTCTGTCATCAAACTTCACATACTTGTTCACTATCACATGGGCTTCATTCTCATCAAAGACCATAACTTCTTTAGAAAAAAAATACATTGAAAAACTAATTTTGGCCATATTTTCAATACTATTTCACCATCTGTCTTCCAGCTTCACATACTTGTTTAGTTTCACAAGAACTACATTCTCATCAAGGGCTAGAACTAGTCCATTGTCACCAAATTTACCTCCTTCTAAAACCAAACATACGAGCGTTGGCATCCACAGGCATTTATCAATATGGGATACATAGGGTATACATAAATGTATTTAAAAAAGAATAACTGGGATTCATAATTTTCTGAGGTAGGAGTCTGATGCCTGCTTTTATAGATATTTGAGCTACATGCAACTGAAATTATATATAACACCTTCATAGACCTATTCACCTGAAAAGGCAGCCATACAATGAAGATTTGTGGTCGAAAGTTGATATATATTTAAGAAATCTGCAGTAATATTTTCAAACAATTGTTAAAATCTTAACATAAAAGAGACATTCTTGACTGGAATACAAACAAATATTCTTATCTGGAAATCCCTAGGAGACCTTATTTAGGGTGTAATTTTGAAAATATTCTTGGAGGAGATCCTTCAAATCCCCTTCCAGTCAGAGTAATTTTGGGTCATCAAGCACCCTGTATTTTTAAATTCTGGCTGAAGCACACAGCGTCCATGGTCAGTGTGAGTTTTGCTGCAGTTTAGCATGGTGAAGATTTTGAAGAAACATTAGCTTTTAGTAAAATTCAAGTTTAATGATAATAACATGTAAACAATTAAGTGGATTTTTAACATGCCTCGGAGTGAAGACTTTAACTATAAAATTCCGTGGCCGAGAGTATAAAGACACTGAATTTAATACTCATTCAGCCCCTTACCGCGTTGGTTCGAATCCCGGCAGGGTCATTCGGACTTGATTGTCCGTTGTGCGTCAACAGTTTCAACAATATTCTCCTCTGAAACTACCAGACGGATTTTCATCAACTTTTGCCAAAATGATACTTATGATAGCCTAATGCAAAATCCTATTATTTTTTTCGATTCCATGAAAAACTGGTTGCCATGGCAACCAGAAGAAAAACTCTTTAAAATGACTTTCCTCAGAAATCTATAGACCTACAGATTTGGTATTTGTTACATTGCATCAGCTCATGTTGCCTCAACATCAGTGCAAAATTTGTGCCCCGGGGGTCACAATCGGCCACGCCCAAGGACCACGCCCGGATTTTTGTATAGAACTATATAGGAAATTATTGAAAAATCTTCTCTTCCGAAATCACGCCACGGATTTTCACTAAATTTCACTAAAATGATACTCATGTAAGCTTGAGGCTAATTCCTAATTTTTATTGAATTTCATGAAGAACTTTGGTTGCCATGGCAACCAGAAAGCATAACTTCAAAATGCGTTTTCTCAGACACATTTGATATTTTGTACTTAGCATCAGCTTCTGGTGCCTCAACTATCAACAAATATATGCATCAGGGTTTACTTGAGGACATTCCCGGGACCACACCCAGATATTGTATGGAACTGTATAAGGAAAAAAATACATTGGGTCATGAAGAACTTTTGTTGCCATGGCAACCAAAACTTAAAAATGCCTTCTCTTAGAAACATACAGACCTACAGCTTTGATATTTGGTATAAAGTATCTCTCATGGTTTCAGCCTTTCTACAACAAACCAAATTAGGTGAGCGATCTAGGGCCATCTTGTCATGTGAGGAAGCCTTCCAACTGGCTTGCGGTAGGTCGGTGGTTTTACCCGGATGCCTCCGTGCATTCGAGGTCTTCCTCCACCTGTAATTAGATGGACGTCGCTATATGACTGAAATGATGTCGAAGCGACGGTAAAAACAAATAGTCAAGTCTACTCAAATCATGAAAGGTGTGCTTATTTTCGCGATGTTCATAGATATACTGAATCATTAAACACGTACTGCCTGTTACATATTGTAAGGACAATCATAGGACTTAATAAGAATGATCTGTTTCTAGGGATTTCAAATATTCATAAAAAAAAATATTGTAAGAACAGATAAAATTAATTTAAAAAATTCTTACAAACGTTTATCAAACATTTTTAAAAGTAACTTCACAACCTAAAATATTCAAAACTGTTGAATCGGGAGCAGGAGGCCGTGGGTTCGATCCCCGAATTCGACATACCAAAGTCGTAGAAAATTGTACTGTTATAGCTCTCTTCCTTGGCACTCAGCATATAAGGGTAGTTCCAGGACTGGTTGGCCCAGTGTCAGGATAATGTGACTGGGTGTGGTATCATGACATATGTCTACGACGTGACAGCACTATATCTGTCGCAAGTAGACATCGTCTCCAAATGACTGAAATGCTGTCGGTGGGACGTTAACCCAACAAACAAACAAAAATGTTTAAATGTGCACAAATATAATCGTGTTTTCGTTGTAAAAGCTCACTTTTCCATAGCATGTATATTACAAGGGAAACAACTCCGTTTGGATAAATCAAGAAGAGTAAGATTTGTCTTTCTTTAATTGTTTTTCCTTTTCTTTCATGCAGGTGTTACATCATGGCGACAAGTCAAGATACAATGGAATCAGGATCGGACGATTACGTTCCGCACTTCTGTGACCCCTGTAAATATTTGGGGTCACATGAAAGAGCCACGTCGTATTGTGGGCAGTGTAATGAGTATATGTGTCAGGCTTGTGAGAAGACACACAGGGGCGCCAAGGCAACACGGAACCATGCTGTCATTACTGGTAAGAAACTCTCATCGACATTCAAGCCGAGTATTTTCCTACCAATTGCAAACTGTGATGATCATAAGAATAATTCAATCAACGGGTTTTGTGAGAGTCACAAAACACTGACATGTGACGTGTGTTCAATAACCACACACAGGAAATGTTCGAAGACGTCGCTACACGATAAAAGCAGTAAGATGAGTGAAAGTCGGCTGAATAAAATGGTAACGAGAATGAAAGAAATCAAACAGAAAGTTGAAACATTACAATCATCCAGAGAAAATGATGTTGATGTATTGATTAAACAGTCACAACAATCAATCAAAGATGTACAGAAACTGAGGAGAAAAATTAATGAAAAGATTGATAATATTGAGAAAAAAGCATACAAGGCTATTGAAGACGCTAAAAAGGCAAAGAAATCAGATTTGAAGGATCACGTGACTGCATGTGAACATATACTGAAGCAAGTTAACGAAAGTATCAAGGAAATGCAAGACTGTCAGGCTTCAATGAATAAAGAAATTATGTTTATCGGACTGACAAAGTCATCTGCTAAAGTCGAGGAAATGGAGAAGATGGTAACAGAAGTAGAGTCGGAAGCTTCCATACCATGTCACCTGACTTTCAAACCAAACAAAGTTATAGAAGATCTCATACAGCAGGTGACTGAGCTCGGTCACGTGATTACAACCTTTCAAAGCAGTGATGTATCCAGCGGAGAGAATATACTTGAAATGACAGTTTGTAAACAAGACATCAACTACACAGATTGGATATCTGGTTCAACATTTCTCCCAGTGGTGATCTTGTTTTATGTGACCATGATAACAGTAAGTTACATCTGTATAGCCCCACCTTCATCTCTAAGAAGAATGTAGATCTACCATCACAACCATTTGACGTCTGTACAGTAGCTGATACAGAGGTTGTCGTCACGTTACCATGGCAACAGAAGATTCAGTTTGTCTCTGTACAGCCGCGGCTGAGACTCGGAAAATCATTGAGAGTAGACAGGGAATGTTGGGGTATAGACTGTCATGGCGGCATGATGTACGTCACGTGTCACGACGGCCTGCGTAATGGAGAAGTACTGGTGATGACGATGGATGGACAGATACAGAGGAGACTCGGGCTGGTACAAGGACGGTACATGTTTACACGCCCAGAATATGTACGTGTCAGTCGCTATAGTGACCGTGTTTATGTAACAGACTGTAACACCGACACCGTAACATGTCTGACACAAAATGGTGATTTGGTCTATAAGTATAAACACAAGGATTTATCTCATCCTGGAGACATTCACGTAGACAGTCAGGACAACATACTTGTAAGTGGGTGTGGGTCTTACAACATTCATCGTGTAGATAAGCTCGGTACTCACCACTCCATACTGGTCAGTGAGAGTGATGGGGTACTAGGGCCGAGGTGTCTCTCATACCGGGACACTGATGGGGCGTTGTTTGTAGGAATGGATAGTAAACCTGCTGGTAAGGTGTTCTGGCTGAAGAAGTAATGAAGAAGTAATATGTCGACTGTTTTATCAACATTAATATCACCATGACAACCTTGAAGTATTGTTTCAAATATATCAAGTCAGACACTCTTATTACATGGTGCGAGTATTTGAGAGTCAGGCCGGAACTTGAACCGGGAACCTTTTGGTTGTTTTTCACCAAACAAGGAATTTATCTGTTTAAAATACAACCCACTCCATATTTAAGATTGTAAGATAATTTACATGTATTTTGATTGGTTTGGTTGCAGCAAATCGTGTTTCATGTTTTCCACGTGATCTTCGTGTCTATATTTGTCGTATAATCTATTTTTAGCTCAACTCGACTCGAGGTTACACAGTTACTCCGTACAAAACATTCATATATTTTCTGAACATGATGATAGACTTGGATGCTCGCTTTCCTATTTAATAGCTTATTACAGTTTTTAAAACTTCTACTGTTAATATACGTGAATATATATCTTTATTTTTACTTTTTATTTTCACATATTATATGTAGCAAAATGTGCTGAAATCGAAAATGGAAAAAAATCACTGAGTTCGTTTTTATGATACGTTCGTATATCGATGGTTAACATCTTTAACAAATGGCTAAAATAAACAACTCTCTTTGAAAAGAAATAAGAAAAAATATTGCTATGAGATAAGTTATGATTGTTCAAATTATCAGATTAAGTGGTTCAAATATCTGCCGGTACTTCATTTTTTGTCATATATGTAAGAAAAAAAGTAGCTTCATTTTCTTGTTTTTCATATAAGTATTCCATAAATGTTCCTTGATCAGATCATTGAAAAAAGTCACCAAGTCCATTTTGGAATGAAAGAGCTGTATCCATGGTAACAAGGTGTGATCTCTCCTTGACGAACTGAGCAATAATTATCTATTTGCGATTTATTTTAATCGCATATTTACTGACTTTTTTCCATTCTTTTAACGTTATATATTTTAATTTGTTCAATAATTTAATAATCACATAATTAAAAATCTTTTCGAGTGCTATATTGCGGAATAATGCACGGTGTTAAGTATAGATGCGCAGTAATCTATTATCACGAAGGCCGGAGTCGTGGGTTCAATCTCCGGTCAGGACATACCATCGTTAAAATGGTTCTGGTATGTCTTCTTTGCCTGGTGCTCAGTATCAGGGTAGTTCCAGGACTGGTTGTCAAGGTGATGAGATAATGTTACTGAGCGTACTGCTGTTTTGTATCAAGAGTCAGCGTTATAAGTATTTCAATAGATAATTCTATTACTTCAAAATACAGTATATATAATGCGTGTCATTACTTATTTTATTATTCCGTATACTTTTGAATCATTCATGCTCATGGTTGATTTATTTTCGTCGTTTTCCTGTTTTTTATCCGGAAATATTACCCTTAGGAAAATGGTTCATTAATCAATCACTATGTTTTTTTGAACTTGAATCCATTAATAACCATCAATGCACCAGCTGTATTGCCTGTTATACAGAATCCTCGAAATTAAGTGTCAACGAAAAATAATGATTTTATAGAAACCGTGATCAGATCTAAATGTGCAAACATAATTCTAGACAGCGCAATGACAGATCCGTTCATGTCCGTTAATTATGCCTACCAAAATAATTGTCTAAGTGTCCTTTATGATAATTGCATGAACATTTACTCAGTAGGGAAACATAAACACAAATAAAGACATAAACAGATCATTTGTGTTAAAATGTCCAATTTATTTTGTGTGTACTTTCTCTTGTATATATACTTGCATAAATTTGCACGTATAAAGTGTAAATATCCTAAAATATTCAAATGCGTTTTTTTTTGTGTATTTGTATGGACCTCTTTAATTTAAAATGATTGTATCGTTTATGACAATAAGATTTTCTTAATTATGTCCAGTGAAACCTCTGAACAAAGGTCACTGGCCAGAACTGAAACATGGCCTTTACTTGGAGGTGGCTATTATTCAGTAGCTAAATTCTCGGTCACTGGCCTCTGTTCACCGTCGGGCTCTTATTCAGAGGCAAAATTCCTTATAACTTGGAATCCTCTCGCTGGCCTTTGTTCACCATTAGACCGTTATTCAGAGGTAAAATGAAATAACTTTGAATCCTCCCGATGGCCTCTGTTCACCAATGGGCCGTTATTTAGAGGTAAAATGACTTATAACTTGGAATCCTTTCTCTGGCCTTTATTCAACATTGGGTCGTTATTTAGAGGTAAAATGACTTATAACTTGCAATCCTCTCGCTGGTATCTGTTCAACATTGGGCCATTATTCAGAGGTAAAAATGACTTATAAACTTGGAATTCTCTCGATGGACTTTATTCACCATTGGGCCGTTATTCAGAGGTAAAATGCCTTATAACTTGGCATCCTCTCGCTGGCCTATGTTAACCATTGAGCCTTTATTCAGAAGAAAAATGCGCTATTTATTCAGTGATGGGAATTCTCTCCACTACCCCCGCACATTCCAATGTCCTTTGTTCATAGTCGGGCTGTTTCCAGAGTCAATGACCTTTACACGGTGGTTGTATTTTTATTTCTAAAATTTTGTTTGGTATCAGGTCACTGGCCTTTGTACAGAGGTTGTCTATTTCAGATTTTAGAATCACTAAAAAGATATTATTTAAAATCGTTTAACTTTGTACATGTAGGCTGTATCCAGAGGTGTAGGGATAATGTGATTTGATTTTGTCATGTGTTCGTAAAAGAATTTGTACAGATTTTATCACACAGATATTAAATATGGTCCTTCATATTAATTTAATTCTTATCAATACATTTATGAAGAATTTATCTATTAATTAACATTTCCAGACGCTTTAAAGCAGCTCGTTCACAGATGATCGGTAAAATTATGACATAAATACTCTCTTTAATTAAAAAAAAAAACCCCTTAAAGTTTTTGTTCCTGACAGATTATGTCACATTGTCAGGGATTTACACTACTTTTGATTTTCAGGGGTCCACTGGACTCAGGATCCTTAAAAACAGGGGTCCATCATTAATTTCAGGGGGTCCAAGCTATTTAACCTCACCAAAATATACTACTCAAAATTTGCTAAGGATCACTAGCTATTTTCCAGAAGAGTTATAAGTCTTGCGACTTTGAGGGCATGGAATGTTAAAGTAAATTTTAAAACTTTTTTTTTTCTGCGCAGATGTGTTGTTACTATACCAAAGCCATTATCTTTAACTAAAAGTATGTATTCCAGATCCTTAAAATTGAGAAATTTATTAAATTTAATAAGTGCAAATTTTGAGAATTCACATTAAAATTTGACTAGGTGGATAACAGACATTCTTGTTTTCTTACAGTATCATTTCAAGCATCCTTAACAAGTATTCCTTGTAGAAAACAAAAATATCTGGATATTCAAAATTCTGTTATACACCGTCTGCAACTGAATCACATAATCATTGAGTTCACTAACAGTATTTTCAACGCTTTGATCGTGATCAGCTTTAATAGCGGTTGCGAAATTTGAACGCATATTTAAGACTTGTAAGCTGTTCATGTAGACATCAGTGTCTTGATGACGAATTAATAAGGAGTTTTGAAAGTTTATGCAACCCTCTGTAAAGGGATTTGATGAGCTTTTCGCCGAAATGCAGGTATTACAATACGTACATGCCTTCGTCACGGAACTGTAGCCATTTAAATTTTTCAAGCCATATACTGAAATTTCTGCTCACGTTTTGATTTTGAGGAAGATTGTAACTGTAATCAGGGTGACCAGTTGACAATAAATTTTCATGTTTCTCGTCATCGCGATCTTTTCTTTTGCCCCATAAACTTCTTAAGTCAGTTTGTGTTTGCCATGCTTAACTTTGATAAGACATGTGAGCGGAAGCGTTCAATGATTGGACGCTAATTTTAAAAGGCACAGTGATTGGCTTGTAAATTTAACTAGTTAAATATAGCGTTGGAAATTCCAAGAGATTTACGAAGACATTTGATAATGAATTGGCACAGATATTCTGGACAATTCGTGCGTACACATGGACGCAGACTTTATTTTTCGGTGCGTACAGTCTGTGATTCATGCGTATATGGACGCAGGATCCTGCGTCCGGTAAATCCCTGCATTGTACAGGTAAAGGCTATTTTCATAAACGTAAATCAGTTAATACCCTCTGTGACGGTAAAGCCTGTGATGGGGAAACCATCCATTTTTTACGACCATTGATGGTTGCATTTGGTGACCATGCGTCTGTTGATGGGTATTGATAGACGTAATACACATTGTAAAATATAATTTTCCGCCAGTGAACATCTGTGAAGGAGCTGTTTCAACATTGTATTAAATTGTACTTTTGCCTACTGTAATATGATTTATTCTTATGTAAATATAGAAACAGTTGATTCAGTATCTATGTAATATATTTCTTCGATGGTTGAGTGACTTCCAGATTCAACAATCAATAATATTTGTATATAAACTCTTTCAACAATGACAAAATAAGTAACAAGGTCAATATGCATGAGCAAGTGATTATGTGTAATTATAAAAATATTACCTATATCTTGTTTGCTTATTTTATCCCTCGCTAAAATATCACCATTACTTTCGCGTTCGAGTTTAAAATCTGCAACTATTTGGCCCTGAACCTTTATATTTAGCACAAAAGCGGGTATGTGTGTGTATGTGTGTTTGTATGTAAAAGTAATAACTCGACTTAACTGAAGGTTTAAGTATCAACGGCAAAGATGGAGACAAGTGGCGTAATGTCACACCTTATCACATTATCCAGACACGTGGCATGATATCACACCCACTCACATAATCCAGAGACGTGGCATGATATCACACCCACTCACATGATCCAGACACGTGGCATGATATCACACTCAATCACATTATCCAGACACGTGGCATGATATCACACCCAATCACATTATCCAGACACGTGGCATGATATCACACCCAATCACATTATCTAGAGTCGTGGCATGTACCACACCGTATCACATCCGGACAAGTGGCCAACCAGTCCTGGATTACGGTAATGGCATGACTATATATTGAGAGGAGACAGTGGTCATCATACAGGACGCAAAATATAAAAAAGAAAACAAGAAGATAATGAGAGAATCGTATGTTCGATCCCTTGTCCCTGGTCGCGTTACAAACGTTGTTTAATTTACGCATATACATGTACATTGTTGTACCAGATAAACATTCAATTACATAACCTTGTTTTTAGGGTCTACTAGGTCGAGAAAGTTAAGTCGCTGCCTTTAACACTCACCCAGCCGTCACTGCGTGGGTCGTGAGTCCCGACAAGGTCATTCGGATTTTCATGTGAGGAAGCCTTCCAACTGGCTTGCGGTAGGTCGGTGGTTCTACCCGGTTGCCTCAGTGCATTCGGATCTTCCTCCACCTGTAATTTGCTGGACGTTGCTATATCACTGAACTAACGCAGCGACGGTAAACACCAAAAGATCAATAAACTTTATTTTTGATATATTAAGATTAATCCAATGGATTTTTTCAGCAAATCGTCTGTAATATTTTCCAAGTGCTCTTCATGTCTGCATTGGTCCGTACATGTGTATAAGCTATAATAAGATAAATAGGATCTGACATGAATTGTTTTTACCAAACGAGCTCATGAAAATGTTACTAAGCGAGCCACTTATCAGACCTATACTGATTGTAGATCGCGTTTCGTCGTCATGATATCAGTCAAATGCAGCTAGGCGTTAAATTTCCGTTTTGCACGTGGGGCTCGTGCACGCGGAACGGTAACCGGATGTCATCAGTGATCACACAGTGAAATTCACAACTAAAGTTGACAAGGTTTACAATGCCACGGTTGTCAAAAGCCGAGAGAAATAGGGCTATTGGAATGCTCCAGGGCGGTGCTTCCGTTGTCAACGTTAGCAGAATTTTTAACTGCCGCCGCAACACAATTCATGAGCTTGTTAGACGTTTTATACAAACAGGTGGTGTGTCCGATCATCCCAGGTCAGGTAGACCGAGGGCAAGTACCCGAAGGGGTGATCGTGCAATTATATTAATGCACTTACGTAACCGCTTCAGACCCACGACGTTTACGGTACCTTTGTTTAACGTAAGTGCTCAAACTATTCGCAATAGGTTACGCACCCAATTAGAGCCCGACGCCCATATACCGGTGGTATACTGACATTACGCCATCGTCAGGCCCGTATGGCATGGGCACGTGCCCACCGTGACTGGAACACTGTCCTGTTTTCGGACGAATCGCGATTCAATCTGAGTAATGCCGACGGCCTCACATAAGTCTATTGCCGGCAAGGTGAACGGTTCGCGCCCGTCTGTGGTGGTGGTGGTGACGTAATGGTAGGGGGGGGGAGAAAACCCGACTGATCGTTCTGCGAGGCAACTTAAATGCCCAAGGGTACATTAACAAAATTTTAAATGCAGAAGCTATTCCGTTTTCGAGAATAAATGCTCCAGGTGTTTTCCAGCAGGATAATGTCAGTCCCCACACAGCAAGAATTACACGCGCTCACTTAGCAGCAGCAAACGTTAACGTCATGCAATGGACAGCAATGACTCCGGATATGAATCCAATAGAGCATATCTGGGACGGGTTTGGCAGAAACTTTCGCTAAAGACATGCTCCACAAAATATCCAAGAGCTGACAAATGCATTGATTCATGAATGGAACAATCTTCCCAACGGACTTGTACAACCTTACGTCAATTCGATGCGACGATGCGTGGATACACTCATTAGAGCTAGAGGTGCTCACGTCCGATATTGATTTCAATACCAGAACACTTGCACATTATTAAATTGTGATCTAAAGGGTTAAAATTCACCAGAAAAAAAATGTCAATGCCATTACATCCAAACTGATACATTCAATTGTGACCCCTATCATTGAAATTACTTGGGAATGGATCATTTTAATATGCCCAAAAGTTGTTGTCATGCTGTATTGTCTATTTCTCTGGAAAAAAAATCAATAAAACACACACTGTCAGGTTTCCTATATTGTATAACACGAGCAAACAGGTGCACGTATTGCTTACCCGATAGAGTGCATTGAGTTTGGTTATCAGGTATTCAGATTCTCACGACCAGCCCTAATATGTTGCGATGTGAACATTAAAATGACGTAAAATAAAATCTCAAACTCCGCGCACCGGTTACGTCACACTACGCTACTTTAACCACTGCCACCGCACAAGTCACATGATGATAGTTGAAACCATGTGACCAACATTTATAATTTTATGAATTAATTTTATATGATTTGAGTTTTTACTTTTCTCGAAATCATGAATGTTATTTTCGTAAAATATAACGAAACTGATATGATATATTCAAAACAAATCATTAGTGATAAAAGTAAATCAGGCCTATATCAGCCGAAATTTACTTCTTGGTGGCAGTGGTTATCGACAACTGTAAGGGGAGGTAACTACTGCGGTGGAGTTTGACAAAATCTTTGTTTAGATAGATAAATACATGTATTCATTATCCTTATCTTCAATAGTAAAACAGGTTGTTGGATATGTATACTAAGCAAACTTAAAGTAGTATCACTTACAGTATAATTATTATTAAAGAACATATCGGCTATAAAGCAATCAGTGACCCAATTCCATTGGTGATCTTACATGACACTGAAATATGTCATTAACAAACTACAAAGAAATGTTCAACGGCTAGGAATCGAACCCATGACCCTCTTTGACAATGCCAAAATGGCCACTGGACCGTCGTATAGATGAAATTTTATCGAATATATATGTTACCTGGCATGAAATTCCAGCCAGGTGATGGTCCAAAATATTTCCGAATGATTTGCGATTTTTTCGCTTGATCATTTTCTTTTTTCATTATAGCTTATTAAACACGTAACCTCCAACATCGATTTTCAACATGTTTGAATTTATTTTTTACTTCCAAAATGCAATCGAATGAAAATAAACATAAACAAGGAATATCTTAAGATATTCGGCCGTGGTAACCAGCTTGATGATTAGTGTCTGAATGGTTTAACATGTAATAGATTTTTTTGTTGGTATAATAGTTGTGTAAATCCTGTGTCATTACTGTGTGTTTCACAGAAAGTCAGGGTGAAAATAAACGGCCTAACAGCCGAAAAATCATCATCACTTAGTGATTAGACAGAAAAAAATAAAAGGTTGTTAAAATCTAAATTTAAATAATTTTATAGATGTCTAAATATAGCCCCGAAATGTTGTCCGATGACTAAATGTGCTAACATTTTACAGCGTTGCAATCAACTCCGTTCAAAGATGACGTGGCCAGCTATTGTTGAAACATTGAATATTAATGACGCTAAAGACAGCAACGATTATTATGAGGGTGATGATATGATGATGATGATGACAACGATGGTTGGTGGTGATGATGGTGATTGTTTTGGTGGCATAAGTTTTTTTGTTGTTTTTTTGTCTGGGTAATATACATTTGAGACTGCAATTGGAAATTTTAAGGTAATTTCATCTAGAGACATCGGTCTATGCAAGCGTGCTCGAGATGTTGCGATTGAACCCGATAGTACATGTATAATTAAAGCAAAACGTTAAATCTGCATTGGTTTTGTTTAAATTTACTGACATTTTGCCATTTTTTTTTCACAGTCGTGGGGTAATCCTAAGTCAACAAACTTTACCCTGCTTAGTTATTAACATATACTTAGACACAGATTGATATTGTAATGGTCAAAGGGAGGTAACAGAGACATCACTACTGTTACGGCTAACAACAATAATCTCCCATTCATCAGTTACATATTTGCAATACAGTATAATATTTGTTAGTATTTGTAATTCTTTTTCATCAAATGCTCGTTCACTCCCTATTATTATTTCTATGAACGTTTTAAATTGCCTTGTTTAATATTCTAACTTAAAATATTTTTAAAGATGATATATAAATATTGCATCAATTGAATCGACAGGAAGCGTTCAAAATTTAAAGGTATATACATTTTGATTATCGTCGGGTAACCCACTGCTGCTGATAACGATGCTCTCCATCGAATGGAGAGTAATGGAATGAATCGACCATGGGTATCCGACGCGGTATATATATATAATGTGTATGTGTTTTTAGCAAAAGTATATGAACTAATCATGATTCGATTCTGCTATTAAACTATTACATGTGGAGTGTTGCAAAGTTCTATAGAGAAAAGAATTTGTTCATTAAAAATATGTATTCAGTAATGTTCAAATTTCGCTAAAAATAAAAACTTTTATTTAATCCATAGAAAAATGTGTGTTCTAAAAAAGAGAAGTAATAAACTTCATAAAGTCTTACTTTCTTCTAAGTTCATAGCGCTCGCGTTTTCTTCTGAAATAGTAACTAAAAAAATAGTCTATGCTAACAAACCCTCCGTGTTTTCTCATTAATATTACCATCGATCGGGAAACAGGTTCTTACAACGTCCCACGTTGGGCGCCAAATGTCACAGGATGAAAAAAAAACAAAACAACCTGACCGGGACTCGAACCCAGGGCCTTTCGCTTACGGGGTGAATGCTCTACCGACTGAGCTACCCGGCCGCTTACATATCATTCTCCCCTATTGTGAGTTACCGGTACTGTGACATTATCTCCCCTCCATTTTAGAATTCGTCCCTGAATTCTAGGAGTTTTAGGGTAAATATAACCATGTGCGGGTGTCTTAGACATACCTAGCACCGATGCCATAGTCCCACGTTGGGCGCCATTTGTAACAGGGTCATGGAGAACAACAACTCCTGGATTCCCTTTCATACATTTATTCGAGTATAAATCATACTGAATATTGTTAGAGGGCCTGGAAACAGATTATATAACAATAATTCATACAAATGAATTGGATTGCCTCTAGTCTGGGAAACTACAATAAAGTGGGTACATTGATCTTGACTTTGGGAAAGTCTGATTCCGAAGTGACAGAACAGAAGGGAAATTCATATTTATATGGTCAGGGACAAAGGATTAAAATCTCACTCACTCAACAATCACCAAAACCATGCACGCTGTACAAACATAATCAGTTGACATAACACAGTTCACAGTGACATGACATTGTGCACATGAACAGTTCACAATTCACAACAGACACGACAGAATAATCCAATACAAAATAAACAAGCATATCAATTTAACAAAGACTCCTTTACAATATACTAATCCCTCTCGACGGTTCTTGGGTTGGACCAGTACTTTGTGCCCGGCAAGGCCATAGCTAGTGGCCTGGTCATTGTATTAATCTAACCAGCGTGCCTCCTATAGCGGGATGTAATTTACCACCCAGACATTTACATCCGGTCTGTAATTTACCAGCCAGACATTTACATCCGGTCTGTAATTTACTGTATTGTTGCGCCACCCAGCCCCCACAAGGATTTAGTTGATTGAAAATGTGTATGTATGATGGTAAGAAATGTGTATAGAATTTTTATCTGACAACGAAAATACAACAAAATGCATACAAAGTACGAAAACGAAAACCAAGTAGGGCTTAGAACACTTGAAAACAATGAGAAACCAATGGTATGTAGAGGGTCTGCCTGTACTAAATGCAGAGAGCCTGCATGTGCGTCAAAAAGTGGTTTGCAGAGGGACCTCCCGTGCACCAACAGAACCGAAAGTAGGAAGTAGTATCAAGAAATCTTTATAAATATAGGGCAATACATCGGTATCCTTTTGAAGAATTTACATAAATTTAAAAAAGAATACGTACCATGTTCATATTATGAACGTAACCAAAGTAAAAACTCGCTTAAGCCTGTAGAAAATGCCGGGATTGTGATACATGTTGGTACATCACTAAACTGTTTGTCCGAGTTTCGGATCCAGTCGCTGATAATTGAATGGAGGACACGCATATACACAGCAAATTTACTCTAATGTTCCGTGCAATATTTAATTTTGAGCAACTCACCTTTTTTAAGTAACCACATATCTTTCCATGGCCCTTCGTCTATCGTGCATTTTGTTTATGGCAGGGAAAACCGTTGCGAACGCAGAGAGACTGCCGATATAGTTATGCAAAAATTAGTCAATGAATAAAATAAGTATTAAAGTAATATGATTGTGTTTTATACATGTCTTTTTTTTCTGGGTTAAAATAGTTTTGAGCTTTCTCAAACGGATGCTGGTAAGTCATTCGGATCATCTTGTAGATTTTTACCGAGTTATGCCGGGAATTGCCGAGTGGACACGATTACAGCGATGTGCTGCTATAGACTACCTGGGATTATTTTATACTAAGTCAATAATGGGCTTGCTTAGCTAAGACAAGTATAGAAAATCGAGAACACAGCGCTATAAATTGAGTAAACGTATAGTGTTCTCCAAATGAAACATGGCAGTTCATTCTGTCTACGTTATACGATGTTGATGTTTCATGTTTTATAAACACCCATGTTCACTGACGACTCTCAGACACCATTGTAATGTGAAAGAGACTAAGCACGTAGTGCCAGTGCGATTCTCCTTCATTATG
>JAIFHC010000670.1:0-50000 GCA_021229015.1 Solen grandis | reverse complement strand
TATGGCTTCCTTGACAACCGAGGGTCGACAGCTTCTACCCTGTAGTTTATCGTTCTCCCAGCTATTTAAATAGAATTTGAAGTGAGGAGGATGTGGAAATACTGTTAATGGGATGCAGGGGGCGTCCCCGTGATCGAAACTGTGTTACATTTAGAATCATTTAATAGATACGATTTGTTATGTAAATGTCTCTGAACCGGTAAAGCAATATAACTTGCAAATTAGATATACTGGTAGTCGAAATTACCTACATAAATATATATATAGCGGTGTTAGTACAGAAATGGGATCGCGGATAGAGAGGACAAAGAAATATGGTAATAAACGTTGTACAGGAGGAAGAAGTATTGTTTTGATGATGATGGTGGTAGTAGAAGCAGTGGTGGTAGTTGTTGTACCAGTAGTAGTAGTAGTAGTAGTAGTAGTAGTAGTCGAAGAAGACAAGTAATAGTGCTGGTAGTAGTAACACTGGTTATAAAAGTAGTCGTGTGTGTATCATTAATAGTAGTATATTTAATTACAGCACATGTATACACACGAAGGCGCAAACAAAACGATAGATAACTCAATCTGATGCTTAAATATATATATACATTAAATATATATTAAAAATGAAATGAAATAAAATATGCATGTTTAACAATAATGATAGTCATCTCCTATGTAAACCTATCAGTAACCATAACAACAGGAATATATGGGGGATGTAGCTGTTCAATTTCTATTGAGAGGCACTCACTTAGGCTACTTCTCTCGACAAACCGATGCTTGTTTTACAAATTATGCCTATAAAATAAATCACCATACTGGGCTAAACAAATCAATCTCAAATACTTCGGGTGGCAGTTTCATGGTTTATTTTCCCACAACTTCCGGTGCTTCCGGAACTACAAACTTTTGACGGAAATTATCGATCGTATCGACGAAAACTGCTTCAGAAAATACCGAACCCAAGTCTCCGCTTGATAATTTTCTTCTTTCTCTTATACTTGAAATTGACAAATGCTGATCTTATTCCATGGTTATCAATATATATAAATGTCGAGTTGAGTGCATAATAAGATTACTGCGCGGTGATTTGTGTGGACGCATCAATCCTCACAGCATTAACGAGAATATTATTGTTCCGCGGAGAAAAATAGTTCAAGCAAATCAATGTTATGACTGTTTTATATGAAGTTAGTTTGTCTCCGATGCATTTGTTCGTTACTTAGGCCCGAACATAGCGGTGTTCAAAACAAGGAAGAATTCATCCTGGCTAATTAACAGCAGTGTGTCCGGTAATGTCAAAATAACTATATCAAACTCGCTCTCTGTTGAGACATCAATATTTCAATGTCTATTACTCTCTTAAACAAACAAGGAAATACTTGATAACTGTGCAATACTTTCAAGGTTTTAATTAAGGTAACTTGTAGTAACTGGAAATTATTTTCTTATACGAGAAGAAAGGGTATAAGCAAAACTATACTAGAAGAAAAGAATAAAAAAAAGTACGATTTGCTTCGACAATAAAAAAAATTAAATAATCCTTGTTCAAGGCTAAAGAAACAAACAATGGAATCAGGATCAGATGAGTTACAAACGTAACGAAATATATTTCTGAGTAAGACAATTCATTATTCAACAAGAGGTGTTCATTTCCATCATTGCCAAGGTCGCATGTCTTCATAGATTGAGGTCTAATCAGTCAAACAGAAAAAAAATGAAATCACTGGACAAAGCTTGCCATTTGTTTATTTTCTTGGTTTTAAGGACCAGGTTCAACGGACGGTATTTTAATCATTCGGAGAGATATGTCGTAGAAACACAAAACTTTCAGTTCATACATGGTTATTATCAGGGATATTCAAGAAATATGAAATAATCTCAGTTTAATGATTCATGGTGCCTAAATTAAAGAAATATGGATATGAACATGATTATTTGCAATTTAAGAAAAAATCATTTTGTATGTACCTTTAATTTAGTTTTTTATACCCAGTGAACTATGAATGATTGCGGAAAATGAAACGAAGAGTATAAACGTTTGGAAATTTATTTGATGTTATATGAATTTTGTTTATTAGGACAAAAGAAATGATCTTAAAAGAATTGCCCTTTGAAATGATGTGGGACCAACAACAAAGTCAGATGGTAAAATATTAAATCTGGCTACATCAGTCTATATTACTTTTTTTTCTTTTTTTTTTTCAGTATATTAAAACTCTTATAATGAAATTGGTTCAAACAGAGAAGTTGTGCTAGAGCTAAATGCAGACATTTACGCTTGCTGTAAATGCACCCATATTGCATAGACCGTTTTCATCACTTTATGAGCAATGACGAAACATTAATAAAACAAAAGCAACTACCGGTAGTCTTCAAATGCATTTCGGGTGAAGAATACATGCCATGTTCGTAGCCTAGTGAATACATGAGGTTCTACTGGCATGAAGGTGGGGATAATTAAAAACAGATCGATAGAAGATATCTCTATCATCATCACACGGACTGATTTGCATATTCTAATGATTTATACGCATGCTCATAACATTTTTAGAGACAGCTAGAATTAATGGCGATGCGGACAGTTCGTATGATCAAGAATTATTCATTAGAACTGTCAACACATGCAAAATAGATGATGAAATGAAATGTTAGAAAAGAAGGAAAAATAATGATTGAGTAACAGTAAATGCTTGTTTGACATTTAAGAAATTATATCGAATTTCCTTGTTGCTTGCATATTTGAAACCTTCTCCGTAATGTCAACCTATTTGTGGCAAATTCAAGAAATGCATGCACAAGCATTTTCAGCATTTAATGTTTTGAATAATAGTAGTATTTATGGTGATAACAAATTATCTTTATAATGATTATAAACGTTTGTAGGTAATACCTAGCTCTTAGTAATATCATTTAGCTTATAAAAAGCACATGTGCTTATTTTAAAAATAAAAATGGAAGGGGATGGAGGGTCCTTTGTTTCAGACCTTTTCCGCGAGAATGCATTGAACAAATTACATTTTGCGCGTAGTTTCATTTACGTGCATATTTTTAAGTTTATTTCAAGATTTGTCGTCTGCTTTACTCACACTGGCGCGAGTAATGTTTCCGTGGAGACGGAGAAGCCTCCGCGTCCCAGGGTCTTCCCATAGACGTAAGGTTTCTATAGCGACTATTTAGAACCATGGTAGGGCTTCAGTTGACGTTTCACAGAACTATCAAGACAGTGTCGTCTGCTTGTCAGGAAACTAACACTGTGAGGCTTCACAAAGATACATCGCGGTCCTGAATAAATATTTTGTTACAGAGAGATTATGAACACACCGAAAAATGAGAAGACGCAGTTTTGACAAAGCATCCAAAAACTACGAAGCCTTTGTTTTGACAATCTGTGTTGTGTTTTGTTGCACTTAGAACCTAAATTGGATGTTATAATTTTTGCTGGACCCTACATTCTGTACGGGGCTTTAAATGTGCATGAATGACTACCAAAGAGGCAAAATATCGACCAATGAAAAATGCTAAAGTTGTGAAGACAGGTAAACGTGCCGTTGTTCCCTTTGATCTCATTTTATGCACTTTCTGTCATGTTTTCCATTGTTGTCGTTTCACCTGCCCACGTGACCTGACTCAGAGATCACGTGACCTCTCACTGTCAAGAATGATAAGCAGTAAGCCGGGCGCCCGGGATCCCCAAGCTCACTAAGCGGACGTGGCCCTTAAGCGGATTGCCTCGGTTGCCATGGGAGACGGAGATTGAGGCTGAAGATAAACCGTGTCGCCTCGGTCACGTTACCGGATGGATTCACGGATCGGGACAAAATCCTCTCTGTATTATCGTTGTCATCTCATGTAAAGATCAGGCCCGTAATTACTAACCTCGTTTGATGCCATGTACAGCAGAGAGATAACATGGATACCCCTTTGTTGACATATCGTCCCATCAGGTGTTATAAATAAGATTTTGATATTATATTTAACGTACTACACCCAAAATGCTCTACGATAGCTCGAGTCAGATTTGAAGTCTTTAGGGGAACACCTGTAGCGTCTTTATTATATCCCAGGATACTTTTTTAAATGACAATAATGATGTAAAAAATTTGCTTTCTAACGTTGACACTAAAACAAAAACAGGAAGGAATGATTTATTCGAACTGTGTTTGATCTAATTGCATTCGTATCAAATACTCTCAGAAATATTACGATGTTTCTTTTGCATATTAATGGTGTTAAAAAAGTGTAAAGTGTGCGAGGATCATTTGCTTATTTTTATAATAGACCGTGCACATATTAATTTTGAGTATGTGTGTATGCGTGTACATTTATGTGTGTGTATGCATATATTTGTACACATATACACTGAAGGAAGTTCTACCGATCATTTTAGATTTATGACATATCTCATGTGAATAATATGTGCAAAATTTCATTGAAAGTGGTTGCGAATTACAATGGCAGTAAATCATGATATAAAGCTACCCACCAAAGTCAAAGTCAAAACAGATAATTTATAAAGTGATCGGTTAAAACTGCGCGTATTTTTACTACATGCGTGTATATGTATATCAAATAAAGTGCGAAAACATTGTTTTTAATATATGTGAAACAATGATAGGTGAACAGTCTGAAAATTATTAACTACTTTCTTTGTTGGGTGCGTATAAAATGTTTTTATATAAGCTTGGGACCCGACCATGTTTCGTTCAATGAAGTATAAATTGAAGAATATAAGTCATTATTACTATGATTGCTACGGATGTTATTCATGAATGTGTTTTATTGTGTGCATGTTTGTATAAAATGCAATAAATTTCTGAGTATATTTGTCATAAAACTACAAACTTTCAATCGCCTACTTCAAATAGGAGATAAAGTTTCAACAGTGAAAGCTTTCGCTTTTCTTCGGCTTGAATTAAGAGACATCTGGAATATTAATTGATATTTATTTGAAAATAGCGATGTGGTACCATAGTAAAAACATCATCAAGACAATTTTCCTGTACTTAGTCAACGTGACATTACATATACATATTTTCATAAGCAGACGACACATGAATCGAAAACAAAGAACAAATTCTAAGCCATACGTATTCCTAAGTTTTATTTTTGATAAAGTATGAAAAATACATGTCTTATTTTTGTAACAAATATTGTAATTGCGTGTGTGTTTCTTTTTATTACAATTTAGTCATTTGCTTCAATTCTATTTTTCAAATAAGGCTGGTTGACAGTATAACTTGAACAAGACTAAGGGTTTTATTGACAACATAGAGATAATTAGGGTTAGTGAAATACGAACAAAGCAGGGGAATTCTTCACACTGTTTCACATAGTGAAAAATCGAGTTTCCTTTCACGCTACTTGGTGATTCAGTGAAAATACGAAATAACCTGATATTTTCATAGAGTGAAATGATAACACAAGGAGTGAAATGACGTACATATATTTCACGGCTTTTATTGTTGTTCATATATGTGTTTCTTCAAATTCACATCGTGTTGAATATATAACTAAATGGAATTTTAATGAGGAAAGGACAGGGAAATAATGCTTGTATAAAGTTTGATACGGGGACTGTCAAAGATAAAACGCTAACGGATAAAAAAGAAGGATAATGCACTGATCTCAACGATATCTCAATTTCGAATTCACTAATTGCTTCAGGATGCTCCATTACGTTCATGTTATATCATTTTTCATAACAATTAGCACTTGCTGCCTCTACCAGTGAGGTTTGAGCGGAAATAAGTGTTCTTATACAATTGCAAACAGATATTGTCCAAGACCTGGGATGATTTATCATTAATGATATACATGTAGCCTCAAATTTGTATTAATAAAGAATGTTTTATTTCCAAAAACAATGACTTCAGTTATGCATATTATGTATACATGTCTAGAACAAACGTACCGTAATCATCCAAAGTTTTGGAAGACATTAAACACAACTATTGCGTTCCTAAACAACAGCTAAAGGTCACAAAAGAATCGAAGTATGTAAAAAAAGGCTATATTCTTTTATCACCAAAACCAATAGTTTCGTGTTAATCACATCTTGTCAGATGGAAAAGCTCCGGATCCAAGCAATTAGGCTCTAACTGGTATACTTATGTATTTATAATTCAATAACAGCAATACTGCGATAAGCAGATGAGCTATAATTCGAACAGACCGCATTCGAGGTATATTCCCAGTCCCTGTGTGAAGGAATGATTAACTCGAGAAGGGAATACCCTCGATTATCCGAACACCATTCATAACTTCAGGTATATTCCCAGTCCCTGCGTGGAAGAATGATAAGCTCAAGAAGGGGATTTTCTCGATTATCCGAATACCCTGCATAATTAAAAATATATTCCCAGTCCCTGTGTGTTGTCATGATAGGTTTTCTTAGCCTTGAATAATCCGAACATCTTTTTTTCCCGATTAGTCCTCAGAATAACACCATTTTATTGCCTTTAGTTTCCTATTTTCAAACAAAAACTATATATGTGACTTTTATGAACACGTATTTAGAAATAACATTGTTTGTCATTGCAAATGTAGCTTGATACATTGTTGTATGTATGCATTAGAATCAGTGTTGTAGATCACATAGTTAAAAAGTACGGTAGGTACCAATAAATAGTAAGCTTCATTTTTACATCACATCTTCATTCGTAATTATTTATGCATTACTTTTATGTATATTTGATTGCTGTAATGTACAGTGGCAATACAACTGTGTTTAATATTATTTACAATGCTTTTCGAGATATATAAATTTACCAATGCTTTTAACAGGTCCTAAAACTAAAACAATATTTACTGTTGCAATGATATTAAAAGGAAAATTACACAAGATTTTTTATCTTTTATTTATCATGTATATAAACTGTGTTTTTCTACCGTTGTCTAGTGCATATATTAAACGATACCAATATGCAATGTTTATTGTAAATGACCAAAGACTTACTGCAGACACGCATTAAACTTGAAATATACCGCTGTTCTATTCGTTTCTAGGTTTCATATTTTTAAAACATGGCCGCTCTATATTTAGCAATAACGCCATTTTCAACCATTTTTAGATTAATTTGACAGGATTCTGATAAAATTGTTGTTGTTGTTGTTGTTGTTGTTGTTGTTGTTGTTGTTGTTGTTGTTGTTGTTGTTGTTGTTGTTGTTGTTGTTGTTGTTGTTGTTGTTGTTGTTGTTGTTCGAATAAAATACATGCATATATCGACGACATAGTCTACAAGTTGACTAGGGAACCAAAGGTTTTCAGGACCCTCTAAAAGCCCTGGTCCAACCAAGGAAAATCGAGAATTATAAGTTTGAGTGTTAAAAACGTGATACAAAACCGACGCTTAAATGAACTTGAATTTAGAATTTTATACACCATTTGCAGCTGCCTCACAAAATAGGGGATATCCGGAACTCACGTAAATGGAACTTGGTAAAACCACTGAGTTTGTTATTTAGGAGTAGGTCTATTGTGCAAAACGGCAGAAAATTGTATGTAAACGGGGAAGTATGATTTTGATCACGTGTTTTTTTTCAATTCGGATACTAATTTAATCTTCTTTAAGTGTGCTCATTAGATAAACCTACGGTGAAGTGTCATAGTGAGAATTGCAATGATACGGTTTCATTCAATTAAATAGGAAACGATGGTTATTACATTTCGGGAATTTCATTTTGAACTTGAATTCATTAAATATCTGATACGGAAGTGACAGGATTATTTTCCTGTAACCCCGTCATAGGAGTTAATTATCATTTTAATCATAATAAATAACTCATGGCTATTTTCTATTTCGAATTTCAACCTTCTCATTATATGAAATTATAAAGGGAATGTTTAGCTTATTTCGAGGATGTTTAGTTTCCATTAAATAATATATATGTAAATAATAGACTTCAGCATGAACACTTGACCTTATTGTAATTATTTAAAAAAAATATTACCGAAGAATGTATAAGCAATGATGACTGTAAATAGAAAAGCAACAAATTAACATCTATGATTCATCGTCTGTCTGTCGTGCGAAATCAAAAATAAAAATGTTAATAAATAAATATGAATAGCATATAGAAATGAATACACTACGGTTAAGTATCATTCATTTACAAAAAAAGGCTTTTTGCGGGAAAGGAAAACTAAACGAGATTTTAATTTTGCAAACAAACATATAGAGGGGATACCCTTGCCCCATGTCCTTTAAACTGTGTTCATCTTTTAATTTTATATCAATCATAAATAGTGCGTGCAAATTTACATTTCATATATTAATATATACAAAGCGTGTATAAATATGTTTTGTTTATATATATATATTTATATTTAATTACATGTACTTACAATGCGTGAATAACTTACTTTGTGAGGAGGTTCGAACACATTCAACATTCGAACCCACAGTCATGCTCGTTACCACTAGTTCAATTGGCCTTAATTTGTATATTATAGCTTATCAGGTTATAAATATATAATAGGATATGATATTCCACATACATGGCGTGGCATTTTATGGAAGTGTTTTACATAGACACTGTTTGTTTTTGATTTTTTTTTTTGTTGTTGTTGTTGTTTTTTTTTGTTTTTTTTCTTTCACCACAGTAGATGATTATCTTTCTGGATTGAATGAAATAAAAACCAATAAATTTTAATCGTAAAGAAACCTCGTTAAATATTTTCCTCTCGAATTTTAACCAAATGCCGTGTGACGTGCGCGTTCTCTTCACACCCGTGTACACGCTCGTTAGCATTTTATATCACCGTGCGTTTCATTCGTATATTTTATCAGGATCACTCTTGAAGCCTGAATACAAAATACGTTATCACCTCACGCCATCATTTGTTTTAATGACAAAATAACGTGCATCAATATTTTGTTAAAATACGTGAGGGACTATGGAAAATACATGTATGTTTGTGTCAGATCCCCCACCTGCCTTTATATAAGGATTGTCTGTACATATTTACTTGTAAAATTCACAAGGACGAAGACCGAACAATAGTTAATAAAAACCGTGCTTAAATGTCTGCCAACTGAAGAAGTCACTTCCCCTAATATGTATTTGAATCCTATATAATAGCATATATCATATAAAAATTGCATTTTCATACGTTGTATAAAAATAGAACAACATATTTAACCACAATAATGAGCTGACCTCTATAGCAGAAAGACAGTAAGCGTGGGATAAACCTAGACATGATGGCAGAAAGAAATATTCGGTTTTCCGAGAGGTTCGAAAAAACGAGAATAATTCAGTTTTCCTTCCGGGACTTGGTATTTACCTCGAATTTGACACGATGCTCGACATTCTGCCACTTCTGAAATCGCATTTCCCGGTATATGCATTTATGTTTGATCTTGCTATAAAAAGCCGGTAAACAATATCAATGAACTAAAAAATAACGCATACGTTTCTGAATAAATTCGCTTTTTCAAAAGTTTACAAATTTAGTGTGAGCGTATAAGAATATCATATTTACAAAACGGGTTATAAATAAATATACATCATACCAAGAATGTTATAATATCAAGAGTACACAATACCGGGTATCCGAGTGTCGTGTTATATACAGTATGTTATAACATATCGTTTTGTCAAATACACTAATAATATATACTTGTATTAAGATCTACATATTTAAATAAAAACTGTAAAACACTTCATGATAACGTTGATACGTTGATAATGATAATTGGTTGTGTTTCTTTTATGATGGTTAAGCAATGTTTCAATATATTCAGGAAAGGCACCTTATCAAATAATATAAATTATACATTAATTTATAAAATCTCTCTCTCTCTCTCTCTCTCTCTCTCTCTCTCTCTCTCTCTCTCATAAATACATATTCAGAATATAATGATTTGTAAATAATTCAAATAACCGTTCTACTCCGTGTGTCAGTGTTATTCATTACACATTATACATCACAGTTATTGTGTTACTGGGCCTCTTCTGTACTATTCTATATTCAGTCACACCAGGAAATAAACACACAAGAAAATCACAACATTATAACATTTTGTGTCAAAGATTAAAAATAATTCACTGCCATTTCATTCTTCCACATCTTATTTCTCAAATGAATATCATTGAAGGTATGAGTATAAAACAATATTCCCCTCACCAAAGATATTATAGAAATAACGGGAAATGAGGAAACAAAAACTGGAAAATTGTTAATCTTATCGACATGTTTTTGCAAGCATGAGTGTTGCATTTAACTTAAATTCTGGCAAAATAACACGCTTAGCAAATGGTATTTCTGTGATATCGTTATCGAGGTATAACCCTTTACCTCATGAATATTCATGTAAAATCCATGGCTTGATGGATATTAATTTGCTGAATTTAAATGGAATATGAAGCAGCCGTGCAGACCGCGTAGAATTAGTCCGAAATTATTGTATGAGCAAACAAATGAGACCTTGATCAGACATCAAAATAGAGTACAACACTATCCCTGTCATGCTTGTGCTCCTCTGATTTTATTTGTTTAACGAGTATTTTTTTTCTGTTTAATATGTATTTTTATTTATTTTCGCTTACTTATTGTATGACTAACTTACGTACCTACTTACTAATCTTTTGCTGCATGTTCAATTCATACTAATCATTTTGCCCATTGTTATCCTCGGCCCCATTTTAATATATTCATTTTTGTTTCAAAACTCCCGATGCCGTATGTTTCTCTATATAATAGGCAAATCACGCGCTTGTTCATGAAGCTGCTCATTGATTGATTATTTTCCGAACGCTTCTCTCACACACAAATGACTTAATTAATTAACCGTTCACTCTTGTCATATAGCCATTGGAGAATTCTTGCAAAAGAGAGCAGTCCTCCTAGAATAGTCGGAACGCTTCTGTGTTTATCCACTCTACCGAGAGCACACCGTGCCGTTGGTTTCAAAGTAATTTTACATGTACATTCCCTTTCCAGGATTTCTTTTTTTCAATTAGTATTAATCAAGAGATTTAATTACATCGTGCGTTGTTCATTTGTTAATCAATCCTTTTAACTTTTTTCTGTAAGAAAATAGCAAATGCATGAATTATTTTCAAAAGCGTACTATAACAAATTGGTAAATCTGCCTACATTGGGAAATATATTTTTACTCTCGTGTTATATGTAGAATATACATTTCTAATTATTTATGTTATTACTAACATGTGCAAAATTGAAATTACTTAATTGGTCCAGTGCGTTTCAAATCAGTTGTTGTTGTTGTTGTTGTTGTTGTTGTTGTTGTTGTTTTGTTGTTGTTGTTGTTGTTGTTTCATACCTTTATGGAGTAAACATGCATTATGATTCCAATTTGTGTCAAATTTTCATTAGGGTATAAAGTGAAAAATATAATTTTAACATCTGCTTGTTTTATATTAAACTCTGTTTATCAAAATAAATAAGAAATGCAACAGACTTTCGAAGGTAAAAATATCAAATCCATCCGATAGGTGCCTGTTTGTTTTTTTGTTTTTCTTTATTTACGAACAGATACGATTAAGCGCTGAAAAGCAAGCATTTTGTTCTTAGTTAAAGACGTATCCAGGGATACAAAAACCAGTCGTAAACGAGACTTTAACGAGACTATACAGTCATTAGCCAAATCTTCTAAAGAACGACAACTACTTATACGTCAGTGATAGTCGAGCGTTACGTTTTATAAACACTTAAATATAGTAATTGTTATATGTTTGTTTTAACAATGTTTTAATGGTATTGATTAAGTATTGAGAAACACGTGCATAATCCAGAATTTTAAAAGAAAATAAGTTATTTTAGAAATATATGTCTATATACAGTGGAATTAATGCAATAAAAATAATAACATTTTTCTTATCAGGATTGTTAATTTTCTGTTGATTCGGGTATCAATAATGCACTTGCCTTTTAGATTTCCAACATATTACTGTACATGTAAATGTAGATATGATTACATATATATATAAAATGTATCATTTATAGTAGTATATATATATATATATACTCAAAGGAAAAAGAACCGCAGGGTAACTAGAATCTATAGTAGCCAGACTCAAGTTTTTACCTCCTAACCTTGCAATAAACCTCATATGATAGACCCAATCTCATTCTAAAGCATTTATTTTGTTTGAAAAAAATCTTTATCAAAATAATTTAAAATGTAATACCGTCGAATACTTCATATTTAAGACTGACACAAAAGTTTGCCCTGCGTTTCTTTTTCCTTTGAGTATATATGCTTTTGATCAATTACCACCCAAGGAAATGTGCTAATTTTGTCTATTATAACTATTATATCTTTTCAGGTAAAATTGTGTTTATTATTCCTGTATCTTAATGCATTAAACTATGCACTGTAAAATGTAAAATACTTAATCATTAATCTGACAATATATTTTCACTGCATATAGTTTGATAATCTAAAACAACTTAAAAAGTCTGATTTGAAGCACAAGGATCCATCAGTTCGACGCCTTTGTCAAACCGTTTGTTTATACTTATCTTGTTTACTTATTTATTACCTTTACTTACTTCAATGTATACACGTATGAACAAAGAAAACCATCTATATTTTAAGAAATACATCGTAAATTCCTCATAAATACTTGTGTTGTGACTTTTTTCTGCAGTTCCCACTCCAACTGTTTACGTCTAAGTATAAATGCTGACTCTGTCCGACCTGCGATCAACCATTCCCGCGAGGTGAAAAATTTGAACCTGTTAAAACAACTTTAAACGCAATTAACACGTCATTTCCTTGTTTTGCCTGTGAGCACGTATAGATGTAAGTGCATTTACTTACTTACCGTAACTATTGGCAACATTAAATTGACTTAATACGGCGTGTTTGTCTGGATAGTGTAACAAGGGAAATACTGGCTGTGGTATGGTACCGCTCCGATGGGAGTCCGGACAGTGATGTCTGCATATCATACATACACCAAAATTGGTATTGGTATTAGACTAGTTGTGTATTTATTTGTATTAAATATTTGTCAAGTATTGGAGAAGCAGTCTCTATATATAGCATTTTTTTTATTGATGAAAAAAAAATGTTTATTCCCGCAAGAACATCTATTGTTGTACATATGTGTATTGGATAAGAAAAATATCATTAAAATGTAGCCTTATTTTACATCTTTTCGTTAATGGCAATCAGGAAACATTTTTTTTACAAATTATACTCATACCTCTTGACGGTGTATGGACTTTACTAATATTTTGTGCTTTCCATAATATTGAACTCTCGTCCCAGAGGGGTTCGAACAACCTCCGGGTCTGCAGTAAATTGTCACTGCAGATGTCCGAGGCGTCCTTTTTAATAAAAATACCACACCTTACAGTACTGAAAGGACGCGAACGTTAGTTTATAGCTCTTATATATTTGTATATACTTATATGTATATACTGTGTACATTCTCGTGTACTAGTGAGCCGGTCCGCTATTATCGGCAAAATCAAAAAATAAAAACAGATTAACTAATATATCATTTTTAATGTTAACCTCGATCAAAAATATACTTCAACGATGTCAGGTATTCTTTTTTATTATTATTTTTTATGTTTATATAAACCATATTAAAAGTTGAAATTAGCAATACCAATATTTCTAATGACGAAAAATGCCTTATGCTTATCTACAAATGTACCATTTTTTATGAAAAAAAAAATGTATTTTTAATTGTACGTATTTATCTAATAACGTAATATTTGTTATATACATTTACCGGTAATTGGGTTAAACGTCCCGTCAACAGTATTTCAGTCATTTTGATAATGCATATGCATAAGGATGTATAATACATATGTTATTTTAGTATAATACATGATATGTTATTTTAGTATAATACACGATATGTTATTTTAGTATAATACACGATATGTTATTTTAGTATAATACATGATATGCTATTTTAGTATAATACATGATATGTTATTTTAGTATAATACATGATATGTTATTTTAGTATAATACATGATATGTTATTTTAGTATAATACATGATATGTTATTTTAGTATAATACACGATATGTTATTTTAGTATAATACACGGTATGTTATTTTAGTATAATTCACGATATGTTATTTTATTCTTTTAAAATGACAGACATGTGTTAGGGGCGAAAACTGAAAATTCCTTCAGGAATTTTAGATATTTCTTTCAATGCATGATGCTGTTTATGATCTCAGTGATTACTGGGAGACGTGACTAATCAACAGGCTCTATTTCAAACTGCATGATTATGTTTCTAAAAAACACAAGCATGACGTACTGGGTACGGCACAGCGAGATGATATCCGGCACAAAACCAGTGGTTGGACATGAATATTTAAACATTGAACGTCTTCTACCTCAGGTCTGTATATAACCTTTGATATAGCACCGTGAAACCGTATCATATATCTCTCACTTGTATATTCCGGAATGGAAAGTTAATATTCTAACATTGCACATTTCAAACAAAGGTGTGAGTAGTCTTCAGAATACAACAGAATATTTTATGGAACATGCGGTGTTTTATTTTAGGAAAGTTAGAGGTTAGAACAGCTTTTTTTTTCCTTACTCAAAGTTACAGGTTTAAATGTGGATAAGTAAAGTTATACTCCGGAGGGAATAACAAATTTATTAAAAAAAAAAAAACTCTTTAATTCGCATGCTTTTGTCTGCGTGTTTATTCTAAAAGCAGAGGATATACTTTCAACTGTATAGTATAATGAATTTTCAACACAATTCAGAAATTTATTCTGTTGGTTCACAATTTCCTTTTTAATCACTCACGTGAAAATATACACGGTCGGCTTGTTTATACATTTCTTACAAATGTATACACTTTGGGAAATTACATGTATCATAAAACAAAACTATATTACTAGTACATTAACCGGTGTGCCATTTATTGAAGACAAGTTTCAGGAATTACTTACCGGGCATTTAAAGTCATTAAACAGGCTCCGAAATGTTATACTGTACTACATAAAAGGAATTTACTTTTTACGATTAAAAATTTGCAAAATTGACAGATTTAACAATTTGATTACATTGTCCTATTAACCATGGTTTTTTTTCATCGTGGATTTTAGATTAATATTCTTTATTAATCATTAAGCTTAGCTTATGTATCCTAGCCGTTCTGGTAGTCTAGCAACTAAATCCTCATGTTATGTATGTTATCCTCACAAACATTTTTATAAATCACTGTGTCATTTCAATTCAGAGACAGCATTCACGAACAATTCAAAATATTTCCAATCTTTGATGAATTTTTTACAAATCCCATAGTTTCTGAAATATTTAACAATCAAACATAACAGCTATTATACCAGTTTTTGGTTTATCGAAATTAAAATGGTAAAACAGAAATACTAGCTATCATAACTGACTATCTTTCCACTCGAATGACAATTTTAACATAAGATGTTCTTGGATAACAACCCTAGTCAGTTACGTGTTTTCTCTTTTGTTAATCTGATTATTTGACCGCTAATTTCTTGACAATAGAGAAGTTACTGTAAGGAAATAAAGATATACTCTCATATAAATGTTTTTAAAACACGCTGATACATGTATCTATTTACTTATTTTCCTTTTAACATGGACTTTCACACTGTACTAATTAGCTATCTTTATTAAGATTTCATTACGAAAAATACACTAACACTTCATCCTTTATTAATTCAATGATAGCAAAATTACTTTCAATTTAAGTGAATAAATTTTTGCGCGACTGATCCAAGGGATTGTTTGGTAACAACGTTTCTTTAATGTGCCTACATTAGGAGTATGGAATTTCCTACATTTTAATGAAGAAGAAATCACGCTAGTGTCCTGACCCCGGGTCAAATTAAATAAAGTGGTTGAGATATTTTATTTGATGAGATAAAAATCAGATGGCCAAAGTATTTTAACCTTTTAAAAGGCCAAGCACGTAAAAACCAGGTATATTTAAAATCAATCTTAATGATTGACATTTTTATGAAAACTAAAGGGTATAATTTATTTTAATGGGTCCCTTGTATTCCCCTGAGAGTGCACAAAAAAGTATTTTGATTAATTTGCGTAATTGCTAATTAGTTTTATTTATATACTAATAATTTATGAGGTCTTACCCGTGTCTGTGTTCATCAGATTGAGGCATATAAAAAGTGAATTTAAAATGATTCTTTTCCGACAAACAAATTTTAACGGTGACATTAAAGTGTATTAAATTGTGTTTTGAAAAATTAATAAAGTAGAGTTAATTTTATTCCCTGTTCGATCAAATTTCAATCAGTTTAAGCTGCATCAATAAAAAATAACTTTCGACACTCTCTCTCTCTCTCTCTCTCTCTCTCTCTCTCTCAAGATAAATATCTAATATCTAGCTAAATGTAGAAATGGGAAAACAGATAGAAATTTTGATAATCTAAAACATGCAATAAATACATTTTACAAAAAGAAAACTAAGTCACCATAAAAAAGTGTAGATGAGAATCACAATGTCCTAACTAGTAACAAAACTTCTCAATCAATATAATATTATATCATTTATATGCAATTTTGATAAAAAGAATATCTATCTATCTATCTATCTATCTATCTATCTATAGCTTTTAACAGGAAGTTCTTTAATTCTTTCATGTTAGATTCCTTTCTATCCGTCTTTCTCTTTCTATCTTTCCAATATCCTTTGAAATCCCAAAATAGAATATCATTTAATATGCTTACTTAAAGTATTTCATTTAACTATGTCAAAAACATTTATCTATCTATCTATCTATCTATCTATCTATCTATCTATCCATCCATCGTATTATCTCAATATATACTTAACAAACAAAAAAAACCTTTTATTGTGCTTACTTAAAACTACTTTATCGTGCTTACTTAAAACTACTTTATTGTGCTTACTTAAAACTACTTTATTGTGCTTACTTAAAACTACATAATAACATTAACCTTACGCTGTATCCAACCAAGGTGGAATTACACAGAACAACCGAGTCCCAGTTTTTTGTTGATTTTTTTTTTCTCACGGAGGCAATGGTGTTAGAATATTAAGCTTAATTATTATCATCACGTCAATTAACAGATCGGGCGATTATAGCTCTTGATTCAGTTAACTTTAGTTAAAAATATCTCAATTTATTTTACCTCTGAAATGTTATAAACCAAAATTACTGCTTTCTTATAGTCGTGGGGTGCAGGATTCATAGACGAAATGCTATCTGATGAAAACAAAGATTAAATAAGTAATGAAACAGCGGTTAAATAATTAATACTGTAGACGGTGTTGTCAGCTGGGGGTTGATCAGTACAGGGGGAGAAGGGAGAGGAGAGGTACGGTGGTGTGTCTGGGTAGGTTGAAGGTGTCAAGGTCATGGGGTCAAGGTCAAATTTCAAATTTACGGCTTGCTTTTAATTTTTAATATGATATCTTCTTGCAGAAAAATGAGAGAAGTAAGAAATATAATTGATAATTTAAAATTCTTAAATTGAAATGCATTTGGAGCGAGCTGTAAGTTCAATGTTTAACAAACGGATTTTCAGAACGAAGAAGAGGAGCAAGTGTTTATTTAGTTCAAGTCTGCACGGTTAAAATAGATTTATTTACAGTTTCCCTAATAGTTTTAATGTATTAATTATTGTGTGTTAAAACTATGTTAAATGTAAGGTAATGTATGTATGTATGTATGTATGTATGTATGTATGTATGTATGTCAAATAGTAATACACTTCAAAATTATGTTATATAATTAGCAATTTATATCATATATAATAGTACATATATATTTAATATACCACACAACCTTATAAAATACTATCTAAATAAGTCGAGAAACGCTAGAAGGTAACTACTAATTAGTCATGTTGACGAGTCAAACACAAACATGAATGTATGTATACATTACATATATATTAAACAATTGATTATATGTGATTTACTCAATCTTAACATAAATATATAGGGTGTACATGCGGGCAAATTATATTTTGTTTCCTGTCGCTAAATGTGAAGAGTCCTTAATCATAATAACACGATCATTTTTTTTAATATTTAAAGACATCTAAAAAAATAACATTTTGATCAACTCACTGAACTCCCTAGGTTCTCTATTCATCTTCTGTAATTGGATATGCACTTTTATGAACAGTACTTTTATGTATAATTTTCTTTGATTAGTAAAGTTTATAAAGTGTGAGTTCTATAGCGTATTTGCCAGATTGTAAATGCATATAATTTTATAATATATTACACCACAAGAGCAATGTATCGTGGCATGATGTTTATTATATATTGTCCGCTGCATATGAAAATAATGTTTGCAGGATAGTATATAATATATCATATATAATAATAATTCTATATTTTATAACTTAAGTAACGTGTTTAATATTATTTCTATATTGTTAAAAGGAGTGTTTCAGATTTATGTCAAACTGTGTCTCATTTATGCTGCTATATATCTATTTTACGCTCGTGTATAAAGAATAAAACTATTAAAGAAAATATTCCCAATATGTTTTCCATACGATTGCGTGTATCTATGCATTAAAGTAATATCTATAAACAATATTGTAGATTATTAATAAAGACTATTTCGATAAAGTAAAATAAATCACAAAATTCAACTTCAAACGATCGATCGGCTAAACTTGTTTAAAGTATTTCCACATTACCGTATCATAAGATCCAATTAATTAGTTGTCTGATGCTGGGGTGCATTTATTATACATGTAATAATGATATTCTTTTTCTTTTAATCATGTCAGCATGTGTGTATATTCACCTAGAAAACTATATCAAATGATACTTTTGATGAATATTTCACTCTGTAAAGAAGACCAATTAATTTGCCGCCCGCAATCCAAGATAAAGTCTTTATCCAAGTTGCTTGAATAAACTATGATAATTGATTTATCGATCTAGCTCAATCACATTTGCCCAGTGAGTGCCATTCACTCATAACCGTTTCAAAATTGATTCGCAATATTTCCATAACATGCAAATTAAAAAGATAGTAATAAAAATATTTAAAAAAAAACATATTATTAATAGAAACAGTATTAAAATATCAATTTTCCTAAACGCCTGTTATATCATACAAAATAAATTAGATTGCGGTTGTATACCGCACTGGGACATAATTTTGTCAAGATTCCGTCCCTCAATTCAATTAATAATGCGTTAGAAGGCCTCATAACACTAATTATATTGCGAAAATCTACAGTGGCATGAGGCGATCGGGCTGACATCGGTACTGTAATACTAACCTTCCAACATTTTGTTCCTACTGATCATGTCCGCCAGGGACGGGTGCGGGCTCCCGGGACTGTCGGGCTGCAGGTAGCCGCCATGCGGAGACTCAAGTCCAACACTCATACTGTCACACTTTAGTGCCTCGTCTACTCTCAACAGAGGCCGGCTCAAACCGCAGTGAATAGGATGAAAGAAAAATAACCCTCCGAAAAGTCCAAAACTCCCAATACACAAACACTTCCGACCGATTTAAAAATATTTCCAATTTGCAATTTCTAATTCCCCTTCTTATCACGGAGGTCTGAACTGATGCCGTGTTTAGATTTCGCCGTCTCTCAATGCTTTCTATTCTTAATAATTTGTGACAATAATGATACAACTCTGTTTTCCGCGATAGAAACAGGAGGCAAAGTTTTCCCCGAGCACGTGACACCCTCATGAATATTCAAACTGCGGCATCGATTGATGTCTTTGTATTGGAAAGGGGGCGTGGCCTACAGAATGCTCTTTTCTGATTTTACCGTTATTTCCAATAACGGCGGTGCTGTAGAGGACTTGTGAATATTAGATGAGGATGAACATGGTAAACACTAACTACACTTCCACTTTTGCCTCATCCGGACCGGATCTGCGGCGCGTGCTGTCAGGAAGGCAGTCGGAACTCCTTGGTGGTTATGGCTTCCGTATAGGGACAATATCAAACATGCATTTGAAAAGATTTTTTTTGTAAGGAATGTAATTTAATACAAACATTTTTAATTATATACCAGATTCCATACCTACATTATTATTTCAAACGCTGATATATGTGTATAGAAGAGTGCGCTTTTTATTAAAGAGTGTTAAATAGACACAGTAATTAGCGATATAATACACACATTGTAGTTTTATCACTTGACTGATTCACTTTTTATGTAATACTCATACCGATGAAAATGAATTAGCTATTTATGATGACAGAAAGTCCTTATTAATATACAGAGGGTATGCTGGAAGGGTATGACATTACTCAAATTGAGTACCAGCTGGCTTGCGGTAGTACGGGTATTCTGTCCGGTGTCCTCTATGCACCCGGGGTATTACCTTTGCTGGGGGTCATTATATGGCAGTGACGATAAGCCCCCAACAACAACAACAACAACAACAACAACATGAATGTTCATTGTAAATCATTTTATTCTCAATCACATTTAAACATGGAAAATATGTGTCCACATTGGCTATGACAGTCTAGATGTTTTAGAGAAGGACTGTGGGATATATCGAATCTTAAAAGTATGTGTTATAAGCTGTTTATATAGCTATAGCACAGTCAATTTAAATAAGATGTTACAGAATGTGAGAGAAAGGCTTGCATACTGCACGTTAAAATTTATAAATTGATTTATTTTCCCATTTAAAGAGAGAGAGAGGGGGCGGGGGGAGAGATGCCATATTTAGTTTACATTAGTAATTGATACATATGTAGTGTCCCTTCAGCACGCATGCATAATGCCAGAGAGAGAGAGAGAGAGAGAGAGAGAGAGATTCCATTGAACTTTGAAATAAGTGAATACCTAGCATTATATACATATGATATTGTGTATACCATTATATTTATCTTTCTTATTTTAATATTTTTCTTCATTTTCAACTGATATGATAGTATATAATTTGATTAAAACATAAAAGTCTCTATTTAATATGAATACAATTTACTCGCATCGCTGCAATAAAGCATTATCCTGAATACAATCAGTGTTGGGGTATGACGAAAAATCATAATGTCAATTTATAGAGATTAAGAAATGTTTTTATTAATAAATAAAAAATATTAACAGTAATCAATCTATATTTGGTACCGGGTGCTTTAAATCTTATTTTTCATATAATCCATATTTGGCAATACACAAATCCAGGCGATGAGAAAGATGAACTAGCATCTGAAAAGCTCTATATGTAGAAATAAGTCGATCAATTTATTTTTCACATCTGTTATTTGAAATATTTCTCATAGCGTTTGAAACCCTCAGTTTCTGCTATTAAGTACAATTGCGTCATTCACAATACATTTTTGCATCACTTTTTTCCTCCTCATTAATCCGATAATGTAACTGATTTATTGTACCACAATTATCGATATTAATATTTAATTTCCATTCGGTTACGCACATGTTGCGTCAGGTCATTCATGTGAACATCCATTTACTCTCATTTTCAGAAAGATCGCCGAGTTCATATCCTCTTAACACATTTTAAACAAACGTGTTCTTTGTCTCAGAAATAACTTGCAGAGTTAAAACTTTTGTAAGCGGCCATCTAAGCTTAGAGGTCAAGTCTTTTGAGCGGCCATCTGTGTTGAATCACATTTTATTTCAATCGCACAAGTTAATACAACATTAGCGGTCGGCCATCTCCTCTCCTCTTTATTAAGCAGCCAACCTGTATTAAGGGTCATCTGTTTTAAGCAGCCGAACTATGTTTAGCGGTCACATGTATTTAGCAGTCAACATGTATTAGAAACCACCTGTACTAAGAAGTCAACCTACGTTGGCGGCCAAATTTGATATTCTAAAAATACACGTTATTATATAATTACATTTATTATATATTTAACCATCTGTACTAAGTGGCCATATCTATTGTTACTACGCGACCGGTCGCTTAACAGAGGCTTGAATATTTATGAAAATTTATAATATAAACCTAAATACAATGTACTAAAATTTGCTCTTTCTTTTTTTCTGCTGAAACAATTGCTTTCATGACTTTTCTTCATGCTATTCATTTCAAACAAAAGATAAAAATAGGCTGGAAAGTGTTTAATGTCGGAACTAAAGTCTGCTTAAATTAGTAATAGGATTAGCTTCCTGCCAATTGTAGCAGAGAGAGACAGAGCTCTTCTTCAGTGTTCACAACAAGAGCAGTGATGATGAGCGGTTTTATACCCACAAAGGGACAGTCTATATAAATGTGGGTACATATGTTTGTACATTTATATTCTAGGAAATGAGGGACTTCTACATTGTATTTTGTGTGTTGTTGTTGTTGTTGTTGTTGTTGCTGCTGCTGCTGCTGTTGTTGTTGTTGTTGTTGTTGTTGTTGTTGTTGTTGTTGTTGTTGTTGTTGTTGTTGTTGTTGTTGTTGTTGTTGTTGTTGTTGTTGTTGTTGTTGTTGTTGTTGTTTAAATCCATCCACAAATTCAACTTCACTCATAAGAATGGTTGTATTTTAGATAACAGTCTATAGCCCCTAGGGCATTTACTCATGACCTTTGATAAAACAATCGAATTTTGGAATTAAAGTTAATTTCTATAAAAGAGGTGGGGTGTCAGGCTGAATTTAAATTTTAATGAATGTGTCTGGTATTGGATTAAGGTAATCTAGTAAAGATACAGAAATAAATAGAAGCCATGTCAGATCTGGAAGGGAGAGTTGGACACTTAAGACCAAAAGCTTAATGTTATTTTAGAGCTGAGGGGAATGACTTGACTATTTGAGTTTACCGTCGCTTCGACAGTATTTCAGTCATATAGAGACGTCCAGCTAATTACAGGTGGAGGAAGACCCCGAATGCACGGAAGCATCCGGGTAGAACCACCGACCTACCGCAAGCCAGCTGGTAGGCTTCCTCACATGAAAATCCGAATTACCCTGTCGCGATTCGAACCCACGCGGTGAGGGGCTGAGGGATGAAGGGAATGGGATACTGATATACATAATATAGGTGTATAGAGTGTAAGGGGCACGTCAACTGGGTTTTTTATTATGACACATGTCTACAGCGTGATACTGCAGTGTGGCAGCACTATATCTGTTTCAAGACGACGTAGCCCACAAATGACGGAAATGATACTGGTCGGATGTGTAACACCAGACCTTTTATATCCCCTGGTCATCTAGTCATGGAAGGAACCCTATTTTTTTTTCTAAGCGCCAAGCAGGCATCCACCAGTACCTGGTTTCAAATCTACCCGGCGCAAAATGTCCTAATGACTCATATTCCTCAAAAGTGGCTCCATCCATTTTTGTTTAAAACAGGCGAATCATGTATTGGGTACTGTACTGTAATGTACTGCACTGTACTGTACTGTACCACCTCCTGCTTTGCGTATATACCGGTAGTTTTGGAGGTGACGTTAACCATATCTCATATGAGAAGAACTATCTTTCATAGAAATTTTCGAACATCATTTATGTTTAATTTATTTATGTTAACGGGCATGATGAAAACAATTCGCACATCTTTCACATATTTCAAATACGTGTAATGTTATCTTATTCACATGTCTCAATGATGTTTTCATGAAATGAAATAATTCAAGCAATCCGAAAACTAAAAACAGACACAGCCCCTTCTCAAACTTTAATAAAAACACTAATTTCCAGATTGATGTAAAAAAGCATTTCACAAAGTCTGTGGCATCTTTCTCAAACCGGCACCATATCCTATTTTAAAATCCGTAAATTCTATAGAGGACTAAAATCTCATGGCGTCGGCACATTTAGGGTTGAAAACAGACATGGAGTTTCCAGCGCGTGATAATTTGATAGTCTCTCACTGTCAAGGTGCTATATCTTTCTTCAAAATTTCTACCATGTCAGCCAAATTAGAGTAGGTTGATGGATTGACTGGTAAAGACTCCGCCAATCAATCAGTCATCCACCCGCTCTGGTGTGATTTTGTCGTCCGTGTCTAACAACAACAACAATGATAATATAACCAATAATTGTAATCATGATAATACAAGTTTCTAGCAGTGGTAAAGAATATTTCCAGTATGTCATCATCATCATCATCATCATCATCATCATTATTATCGCTTAATGTTGTTGTTGTTGTTGTTGTTGTTGTAGGGGGGGGGGTCTATTTTCGTTTATAGCCGTCATGTTCAATATCATGATAAAGTATGATTTACTGTAGGCTTTTACAAACACGGGTACATACTGACATTCTCTATGTGTGGGTGTTACAGTTCTTACCGCGGTTGTTTAATTAACCAAATGTCGTGCTGTGTCGTTTTTCTGTCCTAACGAAGCTCAGAGAAAAAAATCAAACAAATCGGGTGTCATCTACGGTGAGTTCGTGCACCGCGAGTGTCAAATAGCCAAGGCGATGTCACTCCGTACACCCGGGTACCAGGTGAAGGTGTAAGGGTATCGATGGAATAAGGTAATGTCGCGCTTAGAAACGCTGCACGTGCTATCTGCGACGCGGGGTTCTTAATGTGCGGTCGTTTTGATGTGTATGTGGATAAAATGAGGCGATAACAAGGGTTAATTTTTTCATATTGTTTTTCTCTCATAATTAAAAGACTTCAATGAAGTAAATAAAACAGATTGGTTCATAAAAATCTGACTCGTGTATCATACTGTATAACTGATTTATCTTTTAGACAAGTATATTTTGACCATTGCTATTCAATCCATTCCTTATCTGATCAGGGGTGACACGTGACTTTCTAATTTTTTTTTTCCATAAAGTGCATTGAAGCCAAGCTGTTTATGTTCTATGATAAATATTGTTTCAAGGTAGTTTTAAAGTAAGATTACCAAGGGTTGGATACTATTTAACTTAGTAAATATTCAGCAAGTGAATGACAAGGTTTTTTTGCATCGTCAATTTTAGTTTGTCAGTCACACATGTGAGTATAAATAGGGTAACATGAACCGATATCCAGTCGGTCTGTTGTCCTGACACTGACCAGGCGCTGGCCTCAAATATGGTTGTTGAGGTAACTTAATTTTGGCTATTTGTAATTAGCGTAATATTTTATAAACAACATATTTTTTTCTTGTAAATTTACGTTATATTTGCATATTTATGTTTATAAAAAGTCGATGATAATAAGGTCTTTAACTTCATATAGACTCGTTTTGGTCCACTGGCAAACAATGCAGACCCAGATCCGACAGATCCTTCCAGGAGCTGTCTGATCAGGGTTTCCCCTGTTTGTTCATACAATATAGTAGCTCAGAGTCTACACAGTCTTAACTGTAAAGAAATAAATCAATATTTCAAGTACATGTACCAGTATTTAAGTATATAAATATTTTAGTACAAGGATATTAATGAGATAAAGGGTCAATAACACAAGTTCATATGCGATTACAAGAAATACCAGGGTTGAAATCCACCAATAGTCCTTAACGTTAACCCTTTCCCTCATATAGACTCATTTTGACGCACTCAGTAGGTACCCACATAAAGCCTGATCTGCAGAAAACCACAGTTAAACCTTACCAAATTTAATTACAAAATCCTCATTTCCAGACCACTGAGGAGCAGCGAACAGCATAAAACCTGATCAGCCTGCGAGTTACTTGCGGGCTGATCTGGTTTTATGCTGCTCGCATAGGTCTTTTCATGGTGTCCTCTAAGAGGGAAAGGGTTATGTAAACCTTAAATATTTAAGGGCTAATTTCATCAGTTTTGTTTCTCAAAAAAATACCCAAATGTTTCAATTTGTATCAGTTATTGATAGTTATTAAGGTAATATTTCATTTCAACTTAGTCGTGTTCTTGAATGTTTCATGAAAAAGTAATGGTGGAATGTGGGTCTACCTAGTTTAAGAATGTAAGTATGGATAAGCGCTAAGTATTGTTGGTGGTATTCGAGCCAGGGATATTTTATCACGTGACTAAACTCCATGGAAAACCCCTTCTCTCACAGTATTTGGTAAAATTGACTATTTTGTCCAATAAACAAGAGAGAAAATGTTGTGGATTATTGCAAACTTTGATTAAGCGGTTACATATATTACAAGCCAATTACATATATAGAAATATGTAATGGCTATATTTCCTCGAAAACAAAGAAATTGGTGTGATATATTACTTCGAAAACACCGAAATTCTTTTGATGTATATTGCCTCGAAAACAAGGAATTCATCTGATATATAACTTCGAAAACAAAGGAATTCGTGTAATGTATATTGCCTCGAAAACAAACAAGGCATTCGTGTGATGTCTAAATTCGACTTTATGTGATGTTAATTGTCTCGAAAACAAGTAATTCATGTGATAGAGCACGAGGATATTAGATATATTCAACTGTGAAATAGTCATTAATAAATGTAATTAGAATGGATATATATACTCAACTGTCTTACTGCAATGTATATATTGGTCATACTGAGCAGAGATAGAACGCAATAATTTATTTACATGCGAGAAAACGGCAATCTATTTCCTGGCCAATTATATCAAATCAAAATTCAAAGTATCAAAGATAAAATCAAAGACGCGTTGCAAGCGTATAAAATATTTAAGTTTTATTGTTTCTTCCTAATTGAATAGATATAAATGAAAAAATATAAATGCAAAAAAAAACGCCAATATCTCATGCGAAATTAAACGGAAAAAAAAGAGGCAAAATATGTCAAAATAAAATCATAATTTTCTTAACTTAGCGCGTGATACGATCAATAAAGCGAGAGCGACCACATGCATAAAAGGAAGCAAACGTACAATATAGGGAGAGAAAATGTTATGGCACTTTTCTTTAAAAGTTTATTGCAAACACTTCATTACAGCAAAGCAACTGGATTTGTACGAAAGTATAAGTGTTATATATATCCAATCTCTCTCACACATAAAGTGAAGGTCAATAACTGATCCATTTGTTCAAAACACAAACTTAAGAAATAAAGATTTTATGGAAAGTCACTTTAAACTGGTTAGAAAGTGTTACGATGATGGAAATTGAAATTTCTATCAGAAAGATACATTGTTAAGATAAGCAGAAATAATAATTTTGTTGCATGAAATTTTAAACTGGTTAGCAAGTGTGAAAGTTGTAATGATGTAATTTGAATCTTCTATCAGGAAGATGGGTCATTAAGATAAGAATAGTACCAAACAAAATATTAATATCTATAAATATTTCAATAAAGTATCGAATGAAACTCATTCACCCCTTTGATGTTTTCAGCACTTCTGATATAAAGTCGTGATAAGAAATGTATAATAAGCTATAACGCGTAATAATCATATGATTGTCAGTTTATATCAAATATTAATACATAATATTGTGGAATACGGGTACCTGGTCCGTCATGGTTGCTTATTCGAAATCCAGCCGCGACAATATTCCGTTCTGGTCAACTCAGAAGCGGTCGATGGGGAATAGTTTAACTCTATGAGAAATTGATTCCCAAATCATAAGGAATTATTAAAATTAAGCATAATTATTCTATGATAAAAGTGAGGTCTGATTTTAAAATCTTGTGAAATTTCTAAAACTAGGAATGTCTCTTAAGTAAATAAAGATGTCACACAAATACTCTGATGCCTGCCTATCAGAAGATGTTTTCATTTTTTACTCGTGTTTCTTTCTACTGTGTACGTCATGGTTTGTATCCCTAACCGAATTATGTCCGCTGAAAAATATACGAGACACCCCTGAAATATGTTTGTGTGTCCAATTATTCATAGATTCTAGTGACGCGTTTTTCTTTTGAAATGAATGATCCAAGTGAACACAAGTCTTCTTTTTTTCTTCTTCTTTTTTTTTTTTTTTTTTTTTTTTTTGAACGACGGTTTGCTAACGAGGCGATCTTTTATTTACGATAATGGTGTGTCGTTTTGTCATTTTTCTCAGCAAACACAACTGTTAATGTATTTTTGAATAGTATATGACATTTGCTCGGAGCGGAATTCAAAGGAGATATTTTCTAGACTTTCAAAATATAATTAATAGGAAGTTTGTCAAAATTAAGTTATCATTAAACATAACGAATTTATATTCCATATAGGGCCATAACTTTACTTAAATATCGCATTAGTTGTACTTTTCATTTTAAAACAATATTAACGAGTGAACATTCAAAGGACAAAATTGGAAGTTCTACATATGAAGCCAAACAGTTACCGTATGTATAAAAAATGAGTCTCAAATGAATGTAATAGTTATTAACGGACTTTTTAGATAGATGTTTTGATATTTTGTTAAATCACAGATGCAATATAATCTATATTTGTGAATGGACGTACAATTTAAAAAAAATAATAATAATGTATAATTATTTATGGTTTTGACGATGTACATAATGATTTTTTATTCTTGAAAATTTTGCATTGATGTATTGCGTGTTTTTTACCTACTGTTCATGTTATTGTTATCTATATTTTCATTTCAGTTTGATATCTATCGGCATTTGTGACGTGGTAAGTGGGATTGGTCCCCGACATAATTCAACCAATTAGCAGGGCTAATAAACAACACTTAAACAGCCTTGATAACTTCAGACCTATTCATCGTGAAAATAATGCGAACATTATTTGTTCAACTTATATACATAACACATCAAGTGTGATTCCCTTTGTTTGATACCCATCCTTAACGCACCCTAATAGAAATAGTATGCTATTTCCGATGCAGCAAAACGTCATATAAAGACAACCTCAATATTACGACAACCTAATAATGAAACCACACCACTAATGTTGTCATCTCACTAATGAAATCACTTCCCTAATAAGACCACCTCGGTATTGAGACCACCTAATAAGTGAGACCACCTCTCTAATGAGACTACCTTACTAGTATGCCCATCTCACTAATGAGATCTCTTCTCTAATAAGACCAATACATATGAGATCATCTCACTCATAAGACCACCTCCCTAATGAGATCACTCGCTATGGAAACCACTATTTTTTTAACATATTTCCATATTTTTTTTAAGGTGATAATCGTTTATTATTTTTAGCTGCTGTTGCTATCGTTGCTATTGGTTTGGAGAGAGGGGGGGGGTTATAGTTGTTTTTGTGTTGTTGAAGTTGTTTCGGGGTCGTGTTTTTTTGTTGGTGTTTTTTTTATATATATATATATTTTCTTATTTCATTGGGGTTGTTATCAAAACATCGTTTGATATTTGATACAACAGCGACGTTTTGTGGGTATGTAATTCGCTTCATACCGAGAAACCTGGAGTAACCACAAACCCCGTGTGCCTAAAATCGTGCAGATGGCTTGTAATCTGTACAACAGCGCAATACTGAAAATCCCGGTAGAGTTTCATCTCATTCAAGAGTACAAGTTTTCATGAGGCACGGCAGCCGATGGGTTCCTGTCATTCTATTTCCAGGGGGCAGGAGACTACCAGATTTAAACTTTTGACTTCGAGAAACATTTTTGATTGGTCCAAATTTACACGAAACGTCAATAGAAATAATCGGAGCGCTTCTATTCTCCTCGGTATAACCGACAGCACTGCATTATCGGCTGACATCGGAACACTGGCGCCAATTCAATACAAAGGCAATGTCATGTATATACTCAGATATGCCCCAGGAACGTTGTCATGGTTTTCCATATACGTACTCGGCTTTTCTAAAAGCTGTCCAAGTCGTAACACAAACATGGCGGAACAATCGGGCCGCACAACGCACTTTGCTGATTTCCCAAGATACCATTTTCGTCTTCCGCGAAAATGTAGATGTCGTTAATATGTCACGTGACCCAGATAATCCAATCAAACGCAAGTGTTAATGTGCGATACGTCGTTCAGATCAAACACGCTCATCAGAAGTGATACTTAACAAACAACATAACGTTGTCGTCTGCAACATCTAAACATTTGCAAACAAGAAAATAAATAATCAAGGGCTTGGATTGTGGCATCTTTTATTTTTTATCTTTTTGATTTATTCTCTTGTGAAATAGACGGAATTACAAGCTGTGTAAGATAAATTTATCCTACAAAACGATACTTGCTTTGGCTTGATTAAGACTTGAAACAGAAAATTTACTCAATAGTTCGTTTGAGCCAAAGGTGGTGACTGGTCATGAAACCCCACGAGTCACGTATATGTTTGTTGGAGAAAAAAAATGTTCGCCAACGAATAAAAAAACTAAAGGCTCAGAATGATGAAAGGAATATAAAGGCCGCCAGGCTCATTGCTTTATCTTTAGCCAGTGTGTGTTGGTTTAACGTCCCGCTGACAGTATTTCAGTCATTTGGAGACCATGCCTACTTGAGACAGATATAGTGCAGCCACACTGCAGTGTCACACCGTATGCATGTGCAGTAACATTATCCTGACACCGGGTACCAGTCCTAGCACTGCCCTTATATGCCGAGCGCCAAGCAAGGGAGCCATACAATTTTGGTATGTCGCGGACGGGGGTCGAACCGATGACCTCCTGTTTCCGGGGCGGACACTCTAAGTTTAGGCCAATGTCAGTCATGAAGATAAGAATTTCTATATAGCAGTACATGTACAGTGCTTAAGTTGAGGTATATTTCTAATCCCAATGGAGAGAAAGAGGCGGAAAACTCTCTGTTTTTCGAACTTCGATAATTCGAACATAAATTCTCAAACATAATTTCCCAGATTATCGCTTTTTTATTGTATTTATATATAGCTTAACTATGGAAAACAGTAATGTACCAACCACATTTTACAACCCAAGTCTCTATACGTTTCTAGCTTAGGGTCTCCTTATAAAAAATAAAGTAATATTTAATAAAATTAACTCGAAAAAAATCCATTTCACTTACCTTGCATTAAATCATCATAAGAAAAAATAAATCAATTTGTCCCAAAGAAATGATATACATGTAGACTCACGTGACTAGAAGTTCATGTTTGCTATAAATTCAAATTGACCGAGAAGAAATAGATGGAATTCTGTTCTCTACCACAAAACAAACAAAAACAAACTATTGCTGTGAAATTAACGAGAAATTGGGTGTTAAGCATAGTGGTAAAGCGCTTTGCTTCTTACCAAATGCGTTCCGGGTTCGATTCGTACGTACAGTGGTCACCCGTCCAGACACCTGGGTTTTCTCTGGTTTCCTCCCACAATAATGACCACATACGCCTCCACCAGAGCCATCGAGAGTGATTAATATAAGTTGTGAGAACTTGTTTTGTAATCGATGTAAAATAAATAAGATAAATTTTATTTTTGTTTATTCATCATGCCATTTAATTAATATAACCAACTTATACATACTGAATCTTTACAGCAATCACTTCAAAGCTTTAATACTTTTAAGTTATAGGTTAGCGAAGCGATCTAATCGCACAGGATCAGATATAACAAAAGATGATCCGCTACTTCTTTGGTGAAACAAAATACTCTAGTAATTCTTCAATATTTTATGACAAATAAACAATCAGTTATTCCCAATATATTGCCTTTATTGTTCCAGATTATTCAATATATTTTAAAAAAAGATTCCAACTGCATTATAGTAGTCTAGTAAAATGGTTCACCGTAAAATAACGGTCCCGTCAAGTCGGTTAAGGGATAAAGTTGTCATGACACGTCAATTTTCTTCGGGTCCTATTGTCAACAATACACCCACATCCGCGCCATTGAACGTATTGACATATTTGTGAGAACTTACTGTTGGGTCGGTGTCATATTAATGAGATGTACAATGAATGAAGTACAGTTAACCCTTTCCCTCATGTAGACTCATTTTGACGCACTCAATAGGTACCACATAAAGCCTGATCTGCAGAAAACCACAGTTAAACCTTACCAAATCTGATCTGGTTTTATGTTGTTCGTATAGGTCTTTTCATGGTTTCCTCTATGAGGGAAAGGGTTAAATCGCAAACACCGAGGAGCGTTATATCGAAAATTATCTTTAATTCATTCGAAGTATGCTCCAAGTCCCGGTAAGGAGAAAAAGACAAAAACGGATGGAAACTACTCTCGTTTACCGAACATCATCTCTACTCGCGTTTTTTTTTTTTTTTTTTTTTTTTTCCCCAGTTTTTCAGTTCTTCGAGAAAATCATTTCCCTCATCGTTCTTTAGATATTCGCGCAGTTTGACTGTATACTTCAGTAATTATTTGTGGATTAAACAAGCTAAAAAATATGTTTTCAATACCTTAAGTCGAAAACATAATAATAATAATAATAAAATCTATATTTATAGAAGATAGCTCAGTAAGTTCACAAACATTGCAAGTATAACTTCTATACACGAGACCTTCTGAAATAAAACATCAATGTTATGTGCAATGGTGATAAAAGAAAATAAAATAACAACAAACAAACAAAATAAAAACAAGCCTTAAGTTCTCAAAAATAAAAAAAAAATAAAAAAAAAATCTTACAATCAAGTTATATTTCTACACAGGTTAACTGATAAAATAATAGGTTTCACTTACTACTTTTACTAATAATAATAACAACACCATATTGTTAAAAAATCTAATGACCGTAATATAATTCCAAGGTTTCTCTTACGTGAACAAAAAGACGAGAGAAAAAAAAAACGTTTTAAATGTAGTATAAACTAAGATAATGTCGAATTAATTGACGTGTTGGCAAAATGTTTGTCATTCAATGTTGATTCTGCATCCATTTCGGGAGACATTTCTTTATATCAAATAACACGGCACAGCTAAATTAGCAGCAATAAAGTCGGCCCCACTACTGTCGTTTGCCTGTTCAACTCAACTTAAACAGATTGTGTTAATGCTTTCTCATCGTCATTATGAAACTTTATTGCCATTGTTACACCTGTTCAAAAATTTCATCAAAGCATATCATAGAAATCAATTCACTCGGACTGAAAGGGGACCTCTCCAGTGATGTCACGAATGAATACTAATTCAAGTGGCAAACAGTTGAGCTTTTACGACATTCTTTACATTGAATGACGGCATAAAAAGCGATCACTTTACGGCACATTACCGGGCTCTATAAACAACTATTTTTCCACAGTATTTCTCTCCATCTATCGAGCGAGCACAAGGGTTATAATGAAGGATCATTGGGACCGTTAGCCGCAGAGGACATTGCGGAAAAAAAGAATATCGCTAGTTTTCCTCATACAATATTATTAGCAATGCATTGTGGGTATCACTCGCGAAAACTAATGACGAAGAGTGTACGGACTTGAAACCCATGGATGTTTTTTCAAGAAGATTCAGACAGTCGGAAAATTAAAGGCTCCTCTGGGACACACATCGATAAGGTTTTATAGGCTCATGATGGAAACATAGCCGTATCGCGGAGAGAGGTTCATCATGTATTCATCCGCCAGATCGGCGAACCGCCGCGACGCTTTCATGTGCACGCCTTGACAGATGCACAGCTTCGAGTGTTAATTTAATCTGTTTTGTAAAAATAGTATGAAACTCGTCACCGTGAATGTGATTGGATTACAGTAGTAAGATAACGGCATGAAGGAAAACACGTGGACAATAGAATAACAACACACCGGAATCTCGCTGATGTCGTGATTCTGTAATTTGATACGGCCATAGAATGCTGTCCTGGATCAGTGTCCTCAGATGCAATACGTTTTGTTTTTCCAAATTATTATTTTTGACGATCGAATTCTTTTTTATCCATTCTATACAATCCATCTGTGACAAGCACAAAAATAATAAAAAAAATTAGGTCTGTTCTAAAATAGGATCGCTTAAAGTTGTCCTTTCCCTTTAGAGTCACGTAATGCGATTTTAAGCAATCGTAATATCACGCTGCTATTTGTGTCATAGAAAGATATGCAATAAAGAAATATTACAAATATCACAATAATAAAAAAGTAGCACCATCTGTGTGTGTTTTTGAGCTGCATTCTGATTCTCAGAATGCAGTCTCATTGCTATGATCTCGGTCTCCGGAACCTGATAATACACGAAATAGGCCAAATTGTTTCTATAATATCGTGAGTTATTCGTATCTTTCTCGTATGAATAACTGTTTCAGAAAGTGTTGTATGTAAACCATATTTTATAGTCATAACACGTACGATAAAATGGTATTTCATTCTTCTTCATATTTATAGATGAGTATTACAGTCTGCGGCTATATGTGTGTTTAAACTTAGACAAATACTGGTACATGTAATTACATATTTTATAAAAGATGCATTATACAGAAAATGAGTTTATTTTATGAAAACGCTTTGACATGTTTTAATTTTTCACAAATCTATTGGTGTTTCAACGTGGATTTGATTTCTTTCAATCGCATTTCAAAAGGCACTATGTATAGAAAAGTTATTTTATATTTAACTAATCTACACCTATATTTCAAAACGACATTAACTTAACGATAATAGCTCAAAACTTAATTTTCAAACTTGATTTTCATTCAAATAACCTTGTGCTATCATGACCAGCCAATCAGTATCACACAGCAGCCTTTATCTTACACTCGATATTAATTCGTGAAGGTAGAAAGGCGTCTAAAATATCATGAGATTTCGTGTAAAACGATCTTGGTGTTGATTTCAACACATGTTCAGGATTTAGTTTATTGCAACCGCCAACACAAAGTACTCCTGGGGAACAAAAGCCCACATGGTCAAGCCCGTTCTAATAAGAGGGCCCGGCGTCTCTTCATGACAACCGAATAACATAAATTATCCTTAGCAACGGGCTGAAGGAAAAGTTTTTTTTGTTTTGTTTTTTTTTAATTTATAAAAAGAATAAGATCCTGAAATTGATTTTTATTGATTCGTTCATTATTTATTTATATACGTTTAATCATTTTTATCTCATATATTGGTCTTTATTTTCTTGAATTTATTTATGTATTCGATATATTCATTTTTCATACTTCTAGCTAGTTGTCAATACGTATTATCTTGTTTGTGTATTAAAACTGTTTTCACAATATTGGAATATGTTTCACATACAAGTGTCTATATATTCTTACTAGCAGTGCAAATGTGGCCGCCTCTCCTTTAGTCATTGATTGCGACTACCGTATATCATTTATTGATCAAAATATGAATAATAAGAACATGTATTATATCTAGATATTTAGATAAAACAAAATGTTTGACTTGTTTTAGAAAATGAATATATATTTTACATACCGACGTGAGGTCCGCTGGTTTGAGAGAGAGAGAGGGGGGGGGGGGGGAGGGGCAGTTCACTACAACTGACAATTCGTCTATAACCGTGTATTCAGGGTAACAAAGCATTCACTATAACAGAGCATTCACTATAACCGAACATTCACTATAACCGAGCATTCAGTATAACGTTCACTATAACCGAACATTCACTATAACCGAGCATTCAGTATAACATTCACTATAACCGAACATTCACTATAACCGAGCATTCAATATAACATTCACTGTAACCGAACATTCGCTATAACCGAGCATTCAATATAACATTCACTGTAACCGAACATTCGCTATAACCGAGCATTCAATATAACATTCACTGTAACCGAACATTCGCTATAACCGAGCATTCAATATAACATTCACTGTAACCGAACATTCGCTATAACCGAGCATTCAATATAACATTCACTGTAACCGAACATTCACTATAACCGAGCATTCACTATAACCGTATCCGTTCAATCCATACATATTTACATTGCATTAATTAAGAAGGACAAGATCGGCTCCAGTGGTCGAATTGTAAGATCGCACGACCCGTAACCCAGAGGGCGTGGATTTGATACCCAACCGCGACATCCAGAGTCTCCTCCTGCTTGGTGCTTGGCACATAATCGTTTGATCTAGTTCTTGTTACCCGCGGGTCAAGTAGAAAATTACCAGTGGTACCCAGCTACAAAATAATTACCCGTTACCCGATGTCAGACTTTTCTATAAGGATATCCCGTATACTTCTTTTCTATATAGCATAATTACATGTCAGTAGCTTATTCGTAATGATATATCTTAATAAATTTCTGCAGTCTCTCAAGAAAATATCTTCTCATGCGTTCAAGATAGACATATTTCGTGTGTGCAAAGTTATGTATTGTTTTGCGCTTACTGAAATGTATTAAAATCAACGTTTTCAATGATTAGTTATTGCAGGTTGGTAATGTTTTTATGTAATAACTACCCCGGCACATCTGCACGGGTACCCGGGTAACCACGAGTAATAGTATGACAGGTACCCGAGTAACAAAAACGGAATCGTTTCAGCCCTACATGAGTGTCACGGTAATGTGACTGGGTGTGTACACCATCATGCCATGACGTTCTTATTTAGACAGCCTGATATGTGTCCTTTAAATTTATTTTTCGCCGCTGTAACCCTTTTTCTAAAACCCGATGTTTTTCTCTTTTTATAATAACACCATGCGACCTATTTCTACCTCATCTAAGACATTGCCATGATATCGTGCAAACGATATTTCAACAATTCTCCATATACCCGCGCCTCTTGACAATAATTGGGGGTCATCTTTGAACAAACTGACCACCCGAAAATAAATCCTTTAGAAAGAGACAGGTATCAAGACGGGGTCAAGGGTCGCCTGGACACTTTAGCACGTGCCAGTGATTAGTTTTTAGATCCTTTGAACTGTATGAAGGGGACATCTTGTTTTGTTTGGGAATTCTATCTTGTTAAATTGGAGACGGTGATGACAAAAAGAAAATGACAGCAGATAATCATTTAGTCTTTACCGAAATGATTTTGCCTATTTCCGCGTATGTTGTTTTGGGTCCGAACATCTCATTACAGGCCTAGAAGAGCCATAGATTAGTTATCAAGCTGTTAATCAAAGACATTATGATATTTGAATATCTTGATTTTTAAGACTGATTTTCAAGAAGATTTTGGTCTGAATAATTTCTCGTTGTGCCAGTATTTCTTCTATTTCAGAGAGAGAGAGAGAGAGAGAGAGTGGGAGAGAAGATAGACGACGGTCAATTTATTGGTAATCTACATGTAAATACATGGATAAAACATAATTGTTGTTGTTGTTGTTGTTGTTGCTGTTGTTGTTGTAGTTAATTTAAAGTATAGTTTATTTAATAAGATAAAAGAACATATATATTCGTGCAATTGTGATTAAAATATATATATATATACACTGTTGAATAATTTCTAGATTTCTCGTATGATAAAATTCCTAATCTAATTGGTATGCATGTTTAAAACATGGTGACTTTTAATATTCTTGTGTATATCTTTAAACATTTCAGCGGCAGTTTGCTCATTAAGATATATCAAAATAATAAAAAAATATAATTATAAACTAAACTAGTACACTCACAAAGGGGATAACTAAAGTCATACTGTTGAGCTACGTCTAGAATTTTCCTCTAATGAAATTATCATAATTAAAGGGAATCAAAATTTGGACATGTTTGACACTTAGAAAATTAACCTCTGACAGGAAAAAATGTGATCTCCATTATTGCAAGTAGAAATATCAGCTTCGGCTGCGACTGGATAATAAAACAAGGAGAAGTCTCGACCTATACATGGTCAAATTCGATCCGCCACTCGGACGAGTTCGATCAATACTTGAGCAGATGACAAAATGTCAAAAGATGACGACTGGACGCGCGGGTTGTATGGATCTTCCTGCCATTCACTTAACCCCCGCTCGTGTAGGGCAAGTAGCCATATTGTGCCGACCGGGGAATCGCTCAGTTAATACAGATGGGCATCCCATGCAGACGAGGCCGTGCACATGCATAAATAATTCACGAACTTCAAGACTTTTTGAGTCCGAGCCAGAGAAAAAAATTCTAACCGGCGAAAAAGGAAAAATATGACTGATACTTTAGGGGCATTTCGCACATTTATTTTTTCCGTAGTAATGAAGTCTGGTGAGGTGTTGGTTTCCGGCGCGGAAGGTGTCGGTACAATTCGGGAGCCAGTCACTTCTCACCTGCCAGTCGGCCACAGGCCGGGAAACAGACTCTTCCAGCCATTCTAATACTCGCTTTAGTATTATATACCTTTTTCTGCAATCCTATTTCAGTCAGTTTGCTAATTACAGTCGATTTCTTATAAGAGTATCGCGGATTCCCTGACAGAGGTACACATGAGGCGTCAGACTAATCTATACCCGGGGGTCAGGGGATGGGACTTTCACCTGGGGAAGAAAATATTTAAAATAGAGTCATTTTTGATTGACGTTTTCCAAAGAAATATTTTCGAGAGATTTTGTTAATTTGATTATGATCATAGATAAAAAAAATAAAACACACACACACATGATGTTGACAGAAAAAAAATGTATTCCGAATCGACCACATAGTAATAAATCTGATAATAAGACGGTCAGAAAATTGGAAAATATATATATATACATGAAATATACATTTTTATCTTGGTTGAAAGAGGTAACAGACAAAAATCATGCATAGCAAATCCCCTTAACTTGTTTTGTGGGGATCCCGGGGCAATACTTATTTAGCTTTTTTTTTGCATAAAGATAAATGAGAAAAAAAACTGAACCTAGATTAACCTAGATTAACAGGTTTTATCCAGCTAGCAATGTATTCGAAGGGAATTTGTCCATCTTGCAACAAAGATGTATATTGTTTTGTTTGTTTCTTTTGTTTTTTCCATCTTTCAAAAATTCTATGATAGAGGTTTTGTCATAGACACATGAGTAAGGCAGTAAAAGGTTAATCCCGTGTTTTGAAACATATCTTTCAGCAACGTTTTACAGTCGAATTTTTTTTCTCTGAACTTCAAAACGGCGAGAAACAATGTGATTGTCTCTTGGCCAAATTATTGTATATGTCTGCCAGACATATTTTTTCCAACCTTACTTTTATTATCTAAAACAAGGTTAAATAAGTTAACCCCCCTGTATTCCCACTACGTAATGTGTTACAACCGATCGTCTTAAGCATGCTGCTTAACAATGTAATTGGAATCAACGTTACTTTAAGTTTACTTGAAAATTAGATAAGGTGTTTAGTAGACACAATTGTATTTACCTTACATACGTAATTTCCTAAAATATACGACCACGTGACAACGCGATAATTGGCTGCAGACGCAGTCGTCTGCTGCAGAAGAAAGTTTCATTACACCTCAAACTGTCACCTCTTCCTCTTTATTCCAAATCATTTTTAAAATTTCCATTTTTTTTTTAAATGTTCTTTCTCTTCTTGTAACTTTGTATTTCTATTTGTATCTTTGGTATGTGATGTTATTGTTGTTGTATTGGGTGTTGTATTGGGGTTTACCGTCGCTGCGATAGTATTTCAATCATATAGCGACGTCCAGCTAATTACAGGTGGAGGAAGACCCCGAGTACACAGAGGTACCCAGGTAGACCCACCGACCTACCGCAAGCCAGGTATGTGTATTGAGATACAAAAAGAAAAGAATTGAAAGTATCACTATGTTAAAAGAGGTACACATTATTCTAATGAAATTATTTGTTAAAATTAAATTTAAAGTCAGTGGTCTTTTTTCCTGTCCATCGTTTCGCAGAGCAACCGCTTTCCCGTACAAAAAAAATGATATAATGCGAGATTTTGTCGGGTAGCCATTGTGATACCTACTCCACGCAAGACTAGTTCACAACTTTGCGAAAGGAGCTGTAAGTATACTCATGGACAAAGTTGACGGGATCTCGACTTTTCCGTACCAACCAACATTAACCAAGGGCTTCGAAACTCCGGACGGGCATTTTTTTTTTTTTTGGCGAGGGGGGGGGGTGTTCTGGTCTGGTATAAATCATTGAGAAGAAGAAACATGTTCCAGACTGGATCATGAATTATACAGACTATCTTGCCGCTGGTCACTTCCCACATTGAAAGGTCTCAACACCGGGTCTCTTGAAGCTATTCACCACAAAACGTTGCGGCGGAAACATTTATCAAAAATAACTAATCGGGGCTCGTCACCTAGTGAAAGCATTTAAAAGTTAGCGCGCCTTCTGCTGAAATTGGTATAAAGAATGGCGAAAATTGATATAAATTTTCCTCGAATTACGCGACCCTTTTATTACTAGGGTCATAAAGCAAAACTGGTATTGTCTCCTGGTTTCTTCGAGGAGTGTAAGACTGTCAAAGACGGCTTCTTTAACTTGTTAAAATGCCCTTGGGGCGGGGTTGGGTTACAAACTATGAGTGCAGAATCGGTGATGCTAGCACCAGGGAGCACGTGGTGATGTGTTACATAGTTCGCTCCCATCTCGCATCGTAACACCTTCCCTTTCCCTCTGGGACTTATAATACGGGCCCGAGTTTCTATCGCGGATGGATACATGACGTTTAGAGAAGGAAAAAAGGAATCCCTTGGGGGAGGCTACTGCTCAAGAACGGAGATATCGCAAATTAAGTTAACAAAGATTTAAACTTCAATAAATAAAATTTAAGTTTGGTTAAGGTTTTAGTTGGAGGACGAATGTCACAACTGTTAAACTGAAAATGGATCAATTTATGAGAAATCGATGCGAGAGCGAGAAATAAGGACGCCATTTAATTAAGTCGGTAAAATTACGCTGAGCTAATGTCGGAATATGGAAAATTGGAGCGGACTTTCTTAACATGATTTTAACGCTTCCTTTTTTCTGGTATTAATATTTACAACATGTGTTTTAACGAGACCAGCTCCTCTCAGACCCCGAGGGTTGGTCCACTCTCGATATTGAATCTACTCATGTAGAGGAAAATGTTTTCCGAAATTGGCCAAACTCACCAAATGTTTCTTTGCGAGCTTGATTGTTATAGGATGTTTAAGGAAGAAAACCTAATTAAAACAGACATGAAAACTATAATTTTCTCTTAAGAAAGTTAAAAGCCTTAATTGCACTCTGGAAAAAAACTGTTTCAATTAGTTATGCAGTCGAACACAATTATAAAGTTCATACTTTCTCAACTTACGTAACACGTACGATAACAGAGTTTAAATGGTGCTAAGTAAATCAAACATCGCGAATGTTTACGTGTACCATACAATCATCATATTTACTTGACATTAAATTTTGCTGATAATGTGGAGGCGGGGGAAACAATATTGCCCTGTGAAAAATAAAGTGTTTTTTGTTGTTGTTGTTGTTGTTGTTGTTGTTGTTGTTGTTGTTGTTGTTGTTTGTTTGTTTGTTTGTTTGTTTGTTTGTTTGTTTGTTTGTTTGTTTGTTTGTTTGTTTGTTTGGTGTTGTTTGGTTTTTTTTGTTGGTTTTTTTCATCAATAAGTTTGCTCAGGAAAAGAAAATGTTATTTATACCCGGAGAAACACTACAGATTATGCTATCACGCTAAATTTAAATCACTGTTTTCGAGTTTGACATGATAGTCACAAAATAAATCAGAAAAAGTAAACATAACACAAACAAACCCTGGTCATTTTTTATATACCTTTAATTTCAGTTGATATCCGGTTATTTAGTTAAAGCTTATTTATTTTATTTTCATTTGGGAAATAAGTTCCAACTTCAACTCATACTAATCTCTCTCGATGGTTCCTGGATTGGACCGGTACCTTGCGCCTGTGAAGGTCATAAAACAACGTTCGAACCTACAACCTTCGGGTCCGCAGTCGGGTATGTTACCAGTGGACAACAACACCCTCAAAAGTTGATATCTAAATATAATTTATGGTCAAAATATGTATAACATACATTATTGCAATGTTTAATATAATGAGAATATATGTTTGACCAAAGAGTCTGACCACAATGTCTGGCAACCTAGATAAATGCCATACAAAACAGACAGGTCCATGATATGGATAATTTCTAAGCACAGGATTGTTATATATACTTATACTTGTAGACAATAATTGATACAAGACTCCATATTAACGTTTTTAGTATATCTAAAGATATTTTATAAATTATTTTGACATGATTTACATATCGATTTTATGATTAAATATACTCCAGGCGACTTCCATTAAAACCACTCAGTTGGTAAAGTAAAGGTAGAGAAAAATAAATGCTTTTTGGATTACGAAAATTAAATCAAACAATTTCCATTGTGTGTTTTGTTGTTCTTGTTGTTGTTTTGTTTGTTTTGTTGTTGTTGTTTTTTAAATTTTGAGTTTGCTGTTTTTTCCTTTAATCTGTACTCACGGCGGGCATCAATGAAGTTCATTCAATTTCAGGGGATGCATAAAAAATTATTGGTTAAAAGTGTGCATACAAATGAGACTTTTGTTTTAGTGTTTATTATATGGATAACACTTTCAAATATTCAGTATATGAGAATACCGCCTTATGTACGTTTTCTTTAAAAAGAATCCATGTATTTTTTTCTTTTTCTTTTTTTTAGGTTAATACATGTATTTTTGAGTAGCGTGTCAACATAGTCAGCATATAAAGGATACGATATCACGTGACAGCAAAATCAATACGAAGTAAAAATGATACAATCAACAAATAAAATTTATGACACTATCGGCCATTTCTACTAACATTATATGATACGAATAACGCTAAAAGAGGCTGAAAATAAACGCTTAATTCCATTGTAGGCTTTAAAAACATTCATATACTCTCTTTGTTCCATGATCTCCTGGATGGAATAAAGTTACCGAACTTAAATAAATATGTCTCCATCTCTTCAGACAAGGAGAACATTGGAAGGAGATAAGCCGGTCAATTTGATTTATACTTATTTACTTCCATTGTATTTGAGTAATGTCAGTGGTGAGTTATTTGTCTAGCACCAATGTTTTGTGAACCCTAGACTCAGTTCGTCATTCATTTCTGTTTCTGTTTATGTTTTTCTGAACACTTTTAAAACTTCCACTGTATCGCTGGACAATAGAGAGCCAACAGAACAACGTCGAAGAGCAACAGAACAACGTCGATAAAACGTACTGCCAGCTAACAAAAATGCACATGTATTGTTATCAGATGGGAACCAACAAGCGGTTAATCGTTTTAAGTCTTTAGCTGAGTTCCACAGAGAAGAATTATTGCTTTTAATTCAATAACATTAAATGTGATTACAATTTGTATTTCGTCGTGGCGCACACTTAAGGAAAACAAGTTTAAAATTAAATTCGAAACTATCTATCTATCTATCTATCTATCTATCTATCTATCTGTCTGTCTGTCTGTCTGTCTTTCTGTCTGTCTATCTATCTATGGTTGGATTTCAATATACATATGCACGTATTGTTTTTTACATCCGTTTATGTGTCCGTCTATCAAACAACACTTATCAATCATTACATACCAATAATCTAATAAATAATTAAATTTAAAAAAAAAGAGTTACAATCTGTATAAAAGAGGTCGAGAATAAGAGATTTGTACGATTTGTTCAAGGATTGAAACATGATTGAAATTATGATATTTAATCATTATACATCATATATAGCCTACTTCTTCGTTTTAGAATATAATTTAACTATCTAAATGAAAAGAATGAGCCCAATCTTTCTCCCATTCATTTTTCAATTTCAATGTACAAATGTACTTCGGCAAATAAATAGAAACGTATACTTATAAGATTCACTAATTGAAAAGTGATATGATTGCATGATTATATATATATAATATTTGCACTTTACTTTTATTCACGATATTCAACATTCTTGGAGACAACATTGATTTATTTGTTTATGTTTTGGTGGTTTATTAAATGCATTAATAACCAAAGATAAATTCGGTTACATTCAATATCAAGCATATAACATTATTTTTCAAGTCAGGTTACTGAGAGATTATTTAAATGGTACCATGCAGCAATGTGAAAAGTATTTCACTCAGGGATAGTTATTGATCTGATGGTTGATCGGATAAAACAGAACAGAATAGAACATATAGTTTTATTTTTTAAAGCGCTTATCGACATAATCATGCATACATGACATGCGCATATATCATAATCATGCATACATGACATGCGCATATATCATAATCATGCATACATGACATACGCATATATCATAATCATTATTTGGTATTAGTTAGCAAAATAAGCATTTACAGCCAACAAAGTAATGTATATGATTGCTACGTGTAAGACGTTGTAAAATGTTATTTTAGAAAATATACATTAAAGTGTATATAACATATCAATAATATATACATTTACGGGTATGTATATATTTTTTAATTTTATGTCCATTTACAAAAAAAGATTTTGTGAAAATAATTTTGTTACTTTCAATAAAAATGCTGTTCTATGGTCATGATAAAAACATGTTAAACCTTTTGAATATACAAGAAAACAATATACTACTAATCTAACATCGCGAGAATACCCTACAAATGATTAACTTTGTAATATTGTTATTAAGTATAGGACCAAGTATCTGTTTAAGTTTTACATATCTGGGGTTGTATTCATGAAACATTTTCAGATTGATCTAACTTTGATAGACTTTTGTTGTTGTTTTGTTGTGAGTGTTTTTTGTTGTTGCTGTTGAGTTAATCTTCCCGGTTTTTGGTTTTTTTTTTTGTTTTTGGTTTTTTTTTTCTTTTTGGTGGTGGGTAATATTTGATTCTCTTACTAAATCGCTTATATGCTAGACACATACATATCTAAATTTTTAGGCATTCAAAACTTAGAATTGTTAAATCAGAAACAACTGACTTTTGACTTAAATAACAAAAATGACTTGAGTTACAGTGTGACTTCTGCCCATGTCACGATATTGGTTGTTATACCGCTTGTTAAGTTCACGCCATACAAAAGAACTAGCATTCTACATTGGAAAAATGTTATCATGTTCAAAAACTATAACACAAACTTATGTATATATTATACAGAATTGTATATTTTTCGATGTGTATTCTATGCTGATGTTTTTGTTTACCTAAACAAGGTTGACTGTCCGTTATTATACATTTTATAAAGATTATACAAAGACAGTGGTGTAAAAATCCAGTAATCTTGTCTGTCTATAATGAGAAGGTAACTGGCTATCGATGGCCAAACTATAAATCTGTTCGTATTCTTACACAATACAATTACAGGGTTCCGTGGCCGAGTGGTTATAGCCGCTGACTTAGTCCTTAACCACTGTGGGTTCGAATCCTGGTCTGGTCACCCGGATGTTAATGTGAGGAAGCCCTCCGGTTGACTTGCGGTGTTAACTTATGAAATACTGTGCTTTATCAGTGAGATATAATCTACACCTCACAGTGTGAGTGATATGATCTGCCGGAAGTACATTTTTACTTATATAGGGTATCTAGCAACAGTTGGCATAAAATAAAAATAAAAATGTTTGTTTTGAGTGATTATGAAGTCATACAATTTTCATACAACGCGTTCGTGAAAATATCAAATTGCATCACTTCACGATGAGATATATTCCATATCCACAATTAAATGTCCTCTTTAGGTTTAGATATATATATGTATATGAGACTGAAATACAGTCGCAGCGACATATTAAATGGTTTATTTTTTAGACATCTTGTACTCGTTACGATAGTTAAGAGGTTTCTCACAAACATTTTAAAAAAAGGGATCAATAGAGCAAAGCCCGTTGCTAAGTGATTGTATTTTGTGTTAGGAAAAAAATAGCCAATGACAAGTCTCTCGCTCGCACCGCTGAATAAGTATGACTGACCATTCTTTACATCTATCCATTGTTATGCAGATGTACTTCAATTCTCTCTCTCTCTCTCTCTCTCTCTCTCTCTCTCTCTCTCTCTGACTTTTAAACATAAATCTTATGATGTAGCAACCAATTTTTTTTCTTCAAATGATCAATTTATAAAAGTGTAAATCTAAAAATAATATGAAATCTAATCCTTTTAAAGAAATAAAAATCTATTAAACAGGTGTCAAATCAGGTCTAAAATCACGTCTAGAAAATTGTCATACAAAACAAATTTACGGTTAATTTTCAGCAATAATAGGTAGACATACCTTTCTATTTTCTTTTTAAAATCCACTTTGCGTTCTAACATTTCACCGTTATAATCATCATAAAACAGTATATCCTTTACAAACTATAGCTTCCCTATAACTGGTCTCTGACAATACATTGTGGGAAATAGATAGGTTTCAATGAAATGATACTATTTCTCGAATATTAGTTGCTAGTGACGCTATAATTAATTTGGTTCTAATTAATTAGGGATGTCGACGGAGAAAAAAACTTTTTCCTCAAATCGAGGAAATAAGCTAGGGTTCTTTTATCTAATGCTAGATCTATTTCATCAGTATGAAGCTGACCCCGTCGTCTGCTAATTGAATTGGTTTTATTAAATTCTTCATTTTTTGGCGACCCGTGATTAAGAAATATGGCATATTAAACCGTCGTGGATTACCAGTCATATTTGTAACAATTTGTCTAAATGCTTTCATCTCGTCTTGGATAAACGGTCTGGCCGCCGGCGTATAGCACACTTCGTTTAAGGGGTCTGAAAATTATATTCCAGGAAGACCCTTTTTATTGATGATCGGGAAGAGAGACCCTTATACCGTTCGTGAATTTTTAGGATGTGAAGAAAAAAATGTAGTAAATGGAAATTGATCGGAATTTTGGGAAAAGCTGAATTTTTTTTCGGAAAACTGCCTGAATTATTATTGTTTTAGTGGAAGGGTCACAATCATTTTTTCTGTTCTCTTTATATTTTCATTTTTTCCTTTATTTTCTTTTTTTCCCGTTCTCTCTTTTTTTTTTTTTTTTCTTGTCACATTTTGCGACAAGGAAATGTATCCATTTTATGTTTAACATGATCTTAGAAAATGAGTCAAGTGTCTAAAACCTTGTTGCTAGCATACACTCGAACAACTGAAGGAATTGATTTCTTAATAAAATGAAACACTGAATCTTCAAGTTAAAAATGACTCTCACAATTTACCCTTTCCCTCATAGAGGAAACCATGAAAAGACCTATGCGAACAGCATAAAACCAGATCAGTATGCGAGTAACTCGCAGGCTGATCAGGTTTTATGCTGTTCGCTGCTCCTCAGTGGTCTGGAAATGAGGATTTGGTAAATAAATTTGGTAAGGTTTAACTGTGGTTTTCTGCAGATCAGGCTTTATGTGATACCTATTGAGTGCGTCAAAATGAGTCTATATGAGGGAAAGGGTTATAATGCGGTTTTACTTAATTAATGATTAGTTAATCAAGAAAGTTGACTATTAATTTCATTGAGTTCGTACAAAATGTAAATATATTAAGCCACAGTGATGGACGAAACAAAGTTTCCTGTGTGGCCGTTAGGTTTAACTCCTTTTTCCTTGACTCCCCTTTTTTATACCATATTCCTTTCTCCTATGTTATTTTCTTCATTGTGTCGTTGGTGTTTGTTTTTGTTGCATTCTCGGCTTGATGTTGTTGTTGTTTTGTAGTTTGTTGTTCTTTTTTATGTAATTGATATATTTTATTCTTGTTAAGTAGTATGGGTCATGTGTTTTTGTTGTTGTACCTTTTTTTTTTTCCTACTAATTCCGAACGGTCTTGCGAACTACTCCGTAGTTCTGAATACCAAAGGGGGGAGAGTAATTTTAATTTGCGGCGATATGATATTCGTCCTGTCATAACACGATGGAGCTATTTGACGATTTTCCCGTGGGGAGATGATTTAATTCATCAGATACATTCATCCGGCCCTCTCCCTTGTATTGTGGAGTGCCGCTGCATGGAGATGACGATGATTAATTTTTGCCAAATTGATTTCGATTCACTCCGTGTGTGCCAGCCTCATTCTATGATTTTGATATTCAGCAATGCTTTTTCCCTAAACTGTTTATTTCCGCTTCCTGGACTCGCCTATTTTTGCGGCGTTTTCGGTGAAACGGCGAGCTTTGTCCCCCCGTTACACAATAGACGTTCGCCAGCAAAACTATATCACCATAAATTTGTTCTTTTCATGCAAACTTTGTATAGTACTGTTGGTCATCTTAAGGTAATCCATCCATTATCAAATTATAATCATGGTCCTTAAAATCCTTTAAATAAATAAAGTGTAGATACAAGCATCATGTTTAACTCTAAGTCGAAAAAGGCTTGCATTTACTATAAGATTCCCATGATCACTTAAGAGACCATGATCACAATTTGATGATGGATGGAATACCTTAACACGATAGAAATCTGTTATGTTTCGGTATGTTCTTTTTGAAATAATATTTATAGTATTAGATAGTGTGAATAATAACAATAAGATAAAATACATGTGATACGCGAAGTAAATAATAGATAATACATACGTGAGTAAGTAATAGATCTATAAAAAATCATACTTAAAGTTTAGCGCTTTAACTAATTAGGGATGTATGATTTGACCATTTAACATTTGTTTTTATAAGTAGGAAATAATTCTATTTTGTGACCTTTGAGATTGAGATGTATATAATAATAATAATAATAATAATAATAATAATAATAATAATAATAATAATGTTTTTGATATTAGGATCAGCTGTTGTCGTTTTAAAATATCAGTTTTAAAAGATTTAGGATTTTCAAAACGACCTCCTTTCCTGATGACAGTTCACATAAAAAGCTAAATGTATACAATTGTATGCTCGCTTCATAATGCATTTAATTTTTGATAAAAAATGAATAATTGAAAATAAATAAATAAATGTTGATATTGATAATATTTATTTGTTTATTTTATTCTTTAAATATGTTTATCTTTGTTTTTCTATAATGTAAATCTTGACAAAAGTTGACTCATCTTAATATCTTATTTTTATAAATTCAATTTTTATTAATTTTGATAATTAAAGGTAGAAAAGTTTTTTAAAAAATGGTGAGTGTGTTATATGTTGGTCTAGGGGTCAGATTTGTTGTGTTTATCTTTACACTGCCTTATTATTTACTTAAATTTAATGTTTTCCTTACATGGATACAGAATAGTTGCATATGTAGATCTATGTGCAGAGTTCAAAATAGAAATTTGATAAACACACGTGTCAGCTTGTGGAGGTTTGGGTTGTATTTCATACTACATATCGAATTACTAATTGCTTCAAAATATTATTGCGTAAATGCAAATGAAAAATAAAAATGTTTATTTACTGCAGAGTATTAATTATCATTAATAAATAAGTTATCTATATATAACCCTGGGGCAGGTTGTAATATTTAGAAAATTAATGAAAATATTTGTTTATGACTGACTTCCTTACTTACCGACTTCCTTAAGTAAATGTTGTTGTTGTTGTTGTTGTTGTTGTTGTTGTTGTTGTTTTCTTTTTCTTACATAGTGATAAAATATTTGCATATACCGGTTACAAAAGTATATATATTTTATCATACCGTATTTTATTACTTTCTATTGAAAACTATCTCGATTTGGTCTAGTACTAAGCGAATGTACAACTTTTGGCGTTTTTAATGTTACTGAAACATTCAAAATTTAATTCTCATTACATATGGAACATGTGCCCCTGTACAAAGAATATAAATATACAATATTGTTCTGTCTGGTTTTAAATGTTTATGATATAATTCTATATTTATATGTTTTACCCGTATACAACATATATATGAGTGTGTATATGTGACTATTAACGACAGTGGTTCAACGTGTATAAGGTCACACTGTTTTATAAAGATATAATAAAGACAGACTGTGTATTGTAAACACGAAACCACGGTTTGAAAACTTCATGTATTGTATGGTTGACAGCTTCGAAGATGGTATATGATGTTTATATATTATATATAATATACGTTTGAATAATCGTATGTGAACTATACGTAATAAAAATAAATATATATTTGTGTACAAGTATAACTCTATTCTAAAATATAAAAAAAAAAAAAAAAAAAATATAACTCTATGAATAATAGATAAAACTTTAATCAAATATACTTATGTTTCTTTTTTATGAAAATTAAGGAAGTTAGTCAGCATTATCTCTGTGACTCCGACCCATAACCGAGAGGATGTGGGTTCGATTCCAGGCTGCGACATACCAAAGTCGTCCAAATTACACTGGTATATTTCCCTTGTATATGGTGCTCAGCATATAAGGGGAGTTCCAGGGTCGAATTTCACCAACCGTTCTTAGCGGTAAACAATACTTAAATACTTAAGGGTGAATTTCTTTAATTTTGATTATAAAATAAAAAATACCAAATAATTGAATTCTTAACTATAATTGTTAGTTATCATGGTAATAATTCATTTCGGTTTAGTCATGTACTTGAATAGTTCATGAAAGAGTAATAATGGGATGTGTTTCTACCTAGTT